>JABSTQ010009462.1:0-208298 GCA_013358835.2 Ixodes persulcatus | reverse complement strand
TGACAAGGACGCCACGTTTCACAGATGAATACATACATACTGCTTCGAAGGCGTCATTTCAGTAGACAGACTATTTATTAACGCCAGCAAAGATACGGTCAAAATCGGGTGAAGACACTTACTGTATTCGCGGTTCACTTATGCCCCTCCCGCACAGCCCACTACACTTAAAAAGAAGAGTTTGGTGACCACTGCATTTTAACGTCGCTCCACGGAAACTACTGCGAAGATAAGCCGATGCCGTCACGATGTTGAGGCGCAACCTGAGGCAGAGAAGCAGACGGCGTTCGACGTATGTACGATGCTAGGCCTTACTCCCGCATCGAAATTTTCGATGGCAATGCTATCGCTGGATACTCACGCTGTCGCGCAGAACCTATTGCGAATAAAAGTGAACGCGGTTACGACTTAGCGACGTATGCTCGGGTAAGTGAGAAACCGCATTAAAAAACAGAATAATTGCTGCAAGATACTGGAGTCGTAGAAAATCTGCCCGGAAGCCATGTTGAAAATATTCATTTGCTAGAACAAGATTGGTTTGGGCAGGTCGTGACGTCACGGAAACAACGGGACGCGATTGGTTGCGGAGGAATACAAGATTCCCTTTGAGGGGCATTTGCCGCTACCTTCTTGACTTGTAACCGACTATATGATATTAGAACGTTCTGGCATGGCGTCATCGTATTACTAATAATGTTAGCTTTACCGCAGCATCATTTGGGCAACCTGGTGATTCACAGCGCTCGACCAGGTAGCACGCATTTTACGCTGATGAGTCAAAACGTTGTGACCGCCCACCTAATACATGCGTTGACTCACCTTTGGCTTGCAAAACATTTGTAAGGGTCGTGTGCTGCGGAGTCGCATATGAAACGAAGTCCAACTACCTGTACGTTCGGAAAGGTTTTTACCTTTACCTACATTAGTTGAGCCAGAGGTTGGCGCATATTTTGCTATTTTGCTTCACCAATCTGAGAGAACCATCGACGTCTCCATTCTGTGACGAAGCGTGGACGTGCAACGCCTCGGCGGCTGCTAACAGTTTCACCGTCGTTCTTCCATTTTTGATAGGTACTAGTGACAGCAGCTCGCGAGTACCCCACGATATTTTCAGTTTACGAGATACAATTGTTCTAAGCCGTCGGGCCAACACGATCTGCCCTCTGTCAAAGTTGTCTTTCAGCCTTTCGTAATGCATGCACACATATTGTACAAAGCGATCCCTCTCTGCGCCAATGGCCGTTAACTACCATCCACAGCAGCAGGTGGTAGATAAAGCGGATGGCGCATCAGCTAGGCATGCTCATTCACACAGTGTAGGGGTGGTCATAATGTTTTCGCTGATCCGAGATGGAGTGGCGCCACCTAACGGCTCCTGGTTGCGGCGCAGTAGCCAGGATCACTTGACCGCTTCTGTGCTTCGTTGGTATCATGCCGGTTGAGGTGTACCATTCACAATTCATGTTTAATTCGCTAATTTGAATATGAGCTGAGGGTCGCTTTTGACCTATTCTTTTATATTGTACTTCTCGTCGAAATTAAACTCAAGCAGCGCGACAACAGCGCAGACAACAGTGGCGTCGCGACGTACGGAACAGGACCCAGTGACCCAGCTGACCAAACTGTGTTATTGTACTGACCATGTCCAAGTCGGTCGTCGTCTTGGCTTCGGAGGCTTGTCATGACAAAACAGGTAGACTCTGAGATGGCATAGTCTTCGAGACATGTTTTTTTTAATATTTTTTAGCCTGTTAGAAACAGACAGAGCAAATAGAAATTAATCGCGAGGATGGCCGAGCAGGCGTCGAATTTGGCATTCCGATCGCCGGTTTTTTCGCAGTTTACTCGCGCGGCTTTAAGCCGTGACCACACTGCTTATACATCATACAAAAGACAGACTGCATACAGATTCGAACGGGAGTCACCGTGAGATCCGCGCTTCGAAGGCCGCATGACAATGAGTTAAAGGAGAAAACTTGGTACGCGGCATTCGAACTACGGATATTGCGGTGACTCGTGTTTGCAGACTGTCTTTTGTATGATGTGTGAGCAGTGTGACCCCGGCTTTAGAGACACACATGAAAAATAAAGTGGACGTACCACATGATGTGAGGGTAATCCATACCGTGTTGATTTGAGCTATAAATCAAAGAAAGCAGCAAATACAATTCATGAGTGTGCAACTGTGATGAGAACGTCCGCCACCACCGCGCAACACTTCGAAAATGACAAGGGTACGACGAAAGGATAAGAATCACCTTTTAACTGGAATATCTAGGTCAAAGTCCAAACTATTCATACGGAAAAGGTCCACATAAAAGAGGAGGGGGGGATGTAAGGTATTATTTTATTATTTCCATAAAATATTCAAGCGTTTCCTAGTGCTTCTAAAACTATAGCAATGTCCAAAAACGCCATGAAGGCCCTGGAAGCCCCACAAAAATTTGTCACGACATGGTGTCCATAAACCAACGTTACTAGATTACCTCAGTTGTTTAACTCCCGCGGAAGGAAGTACCCCCCCCACTCTCCTCAGTCCGCCTCCCGTTGTTTGAAGCGCCATCTAAATTTTCGTTTCATAACTGTGTGTTCCATAGGGTACGGTGGAACGCCATCTAGACGATGTGCTTCGAGACACATATTCCATAGAACACACGGCAGTTACCATAGCAGCCGTCCGGCGCGTCGAACGACGGGAGGCGAGTGGCGAGTCGTGGTGATCAGTGAAGGGGAGGGGGGGGGGGGGGGGGGGCGTGTAGGCAGCGTCTATGAGAGGTTCCATAACTCCGCTAATCTAATAACATTGCCATAAACCACGTAATATAAGTCACCAGGCTCGATGTAAAATGAACCGTGAAAATCGACGCCTGCACGTAGCAATCTGAATTTTTGGTCAAAGGTGTATTTCACAGGTCGTTTTTTTCTTTGAAAATTACAAAGCGTACGTAGTTCTCTTTCTGTAAAAAAATAAGGTCAAGAAACTTGCCAGGGTCTACGTCGGGCAGCGACGCAGACGACAGGGGTTCAGTAGCGTGGTGTGTTTGGCGTTCGTATTGATAGATGGCGTCGGGAGCAGCGTTCCAAGGTGCAGCCGACCAGCGAAAGAAAGCAGACGACACGCAGACGAAATCCGTTGGCAGCAAAAGCGCCGCAGTTATGCAGACGCGTTTTTTTACTTTAAGTTTTGCTTTTATTGTCCGCATTCATTTTTTACCGAGAAGGTACATTTCAAAAAGATTATGCTCATTTTAATAAACCTCGGTGGTCGCGAGCCGTCGCGATAAGGAGGTAGCGACATCTATCAATGCGAACGCCAAACACACCCCGCAACTGAACCCCTGTCGTCTGCGTCGCTGCCTGCCGTAGACCCTGGCAAGTTGCTGGACCTTATTTTCCACAGAAAGAGAACTACGCTTTGTAATTTTACAAGAAAAAATGAAAGCCGTTTACAACTCCCTGTAACGCCGAATTAGAGCGCAGCTCGTGAGGAGGAGGGCAAGCGCACGGGGGGGGGGGGGAAGTCACGTGACCTCGGGGGGGGGTGGGAGAGGGGGGGGGTCAGTGGCCTGGGGGTCACGTGACCTCGAAGGGGGGGGGGGCGGAGAAAATTTTCCGCTAAATTTAGCGGGAAAATTTTTCCGCTAAATTTAGCGGGGAAAATGTTACGCTAAATTTAGCAGGAAAATTTTCCGCTAGAATTAGCGGGGAAAATTTTCCGCTAAATTTAGCGGGTAAAATTTTCCGCTAAATTTAGCGGGGAAAATTTTCCGCTAGAGTTAGCGGGTAAAATTTTCCGCTAGATTTGGTGGGGAACATTTTTCGCTAAATTTAGCGGGGAAAATTTTCCGCTTTGGCGGGGAAAATTTTCAGCTAGTTTTAGCGGGAAAATTTTTCCGCTAAATTTAGCGGGAAAAACTTTCCGCTAAATTTAGCGGGGAAATTTACCCATGATGCACCGCGCGGTTACGCTGACGGCGACGCCGACGCCTCTCAAGCTGGAAACGGGCGCCTAAGAGCTGCGCTCTAAAACAAACCTGTGACATACACCTTTGACGAAAAGTATAAATTGCTAGTGCAGGCGTCGATTTTTACGGTCCATTATAGATCAAGCCTGGTAACTTGGACTACCCTTTACTGCGTATACGAGAATACTCGAGCACTGTGCGTTTGCGCTGCGTCGCGTGTTCCATACTGACTGCACGTAGAGCCCCTGTTTCTTGGACTGGAGAATGGCGACGACCCGCAAGCGCAGCGTGTAGCACGCAATGTTAACGCAAACGCACAGAGCTTGTGCTTGCTCTGCAATACTAAGACTTTATAATGTCGGGTCCCGGCGATCGTGGAGTTGTTGAACCAGTGCGCTTTTGGCATTCTCCGAGGCAGGTAGCGGCAAGAAAAATCCTAAAACGGGAAGCAGACCGTGTACGTACTGCGGCGAAAACGCATGTGGCCAACCGTCAACCTATATCGCGGCTACCGGAAAAGATAGTCTGGCGCCACGTTTTTGTTCTGTAGTTTTGACATTTTATAACGTTATTGTTATCAGATGTCCGGTATCACTACCGTTACCGCGGTGTTCCGACATAATGGTAGCTGTAATGATATTAGGGAGTTTTAGAATAGCGTACACAAAAATTCGTGAAGCTTCCATCGAAACTCGCGCGTGCTTGGCAGGGACCCCCAAAGCTCGGAGCTCGCACTTGAAGCTTCTATCGATACTCGGTCTAATAGGAGGTATTCACTGGACGCCATATTTGAGGGCGATGTTTAGAGCGCATGCCCAGAACAAGCTCACGTTAATAGCCTGCTAAGACCGGCAACCTTGATGGTGCTAAATGCACGCTCCAAAAGGACTGCGGAAGCTCGCCGTCAGCACGCGCTCAGCACCCGCGCACACAGATATGGCCGCTATACTTCGTTTCACCTTATGTGCGAGCGAAGGCAAAGCTGGAAGCGCGAGCACGAAAGCTCCGTGCCTTCAGGCTTTGCTCGAGCACTCGAGCTGGGCAGAAACGCAAAAAGCGCTGGTCTCGGGCTTCTAGCTTTGGCTTCGCTCGCAGATAAAGTGAAACGAAGTATAGTGAATACTCCCCACTGATCTCTATGACAATTGCTGGATCGCGTTTGACCAGCTCTGCCTATGGACCGAAATGCGGCCACGGTCGGCCATCTTTAGGTCGAGTTATATCATCTCTAGCCATCATAGTGACGTCATTACCTTGCAAACAACAAGTTCGATGGTGTTTGTTATTAGCATGGTGGAAGCTTGAAATCATTGCGCTCTCAAAGGAACACTGCCAACACCGTCAAAATTAGTTCTTTCATTCCTCTTATTTCCGTCGATGATAAATCCCCTTTCCGACGTCATAGTCAGCGTGCGGCCAATCGTGGAAGGCCGACCACAGCGACGCTTTCGGTCGCGCACGGGGCTAATATCCTATTTGCACGGTTGCACTTATCTGCAGTCACGATAAGCCGCAGTTGGCACACTGACTCTACTCCTGGACAACGCTCTGTGACTATAAGCTGTCGAAGCTATGGGCGCACGTGCGCTACCACATCCTGAGCGCCCATCAAAGCTACATGTGCACATACACTCTTCGCTTCTTAGGGAGTATTCGCTGGCGGCCATAGTTGTGTGCGCTAGTGTGCGCGGCTGCTGAGCGCGTGCTGATGGTGAGCTTCTGCAGTTCTTTTGCAACCTGCAGTCCGCACCATCAAGATTGACAGTCTTTAGCAGGCTATTAATGCGAGTTCGTTCTGAGCACGTGCACTGAACATTGCCCTCAAATATGGCGTCAAGTGAATGCAACTATAGGTATAAGTCGTTCTTCAAGTCCCACGCATCTGTTCAACAGCTTCCAGAATTCATACTCCCGAGGACAAAGGGGTTTCCTTGCCACTCCCGCTGCGCAGTTGACATGAAGGAATCCCTCGATCTCGTACGGCTTATCGCTGCGGGTTGCGGTGTCTCGCCGCTCGTCTGGCAGCCGCCCTCGCGCGCCCGGAGTACAATGGACGGGGCAAATCACGAGACCCGCGGCCTTACCTGTTATCCGAGCCAGCGCGGGGTCTGGCCTAGATAGGGCGCTCATCCGTTGGTTTTGACTCAGCGAGTGTTCAAGGGGGTTCTTCCGTGTGCGTCCGTACTGTTTAAAAGGGACGTGGCAACGAGAATGGGTAGGAATGGTTCTCACTTGAAACAAGCTTACTGGCACTAGTTTGACATAGGCGTACTTGCACGCAACTCCACTGACCAAGAAGCTTATTTGCCGCCGCGTAATCTTAAACGCAGATTTTTTTTTTTTTTCAGTCACTATTTTTGCAGAATTTGACGAAATTGTGGACATCGCATTGTTAGCGCAATGAACAATACGATACCCAGTATTTTGTCCTTCAAGCTTTGCGGTCCCCGCGATGAGGATATTTAAATGCGGCTCCTACAGTGGGCATGAGCACTGCGTGGGCATTCGATCTATAGGCTCCTGACAATAAATGCCTCGACATGCGTTTCGGTAGGGGCGCGCGCTCTATCGCTGCGATGACTGGCGTAACAATGTGTGAAACTCAGGGCGTGCCCTGTGGTTGGCCAACCCCAGCGCGTGGCTATGATAACCATTGGCGGCATATATCATCGGCTCCAGATACGTGGCCGCTTGCTCTGGCTGCGGATTGAGAGGGTGAACTAGAGTGCCTTCATGTGCGATTTGCTTAGGGTGATGATATCTGGCCACTTTTCAATGCGATAGCAAAAGATGTTGTTACCCTAAACAGAAGGACATTGAGGCGCCCTATAGAATGAAGGCGTCTTGTTTTTCTTGATTATTTTTTGTTCAACTGCCAATGGGAGAAAAAAAAAAAGAAACCAACACGTGTCATCTCTTTAAGAGGTGCCACAGAGCTGTGGAAACCGCTGGGCACGGTTTGTTTTTACGCCTTACAAAGCAGGATCTGCCTGCGAAGTTGGATCTGTACCATATGAATGTAACCGAGATTTTCGACCACTTTTAAGTTCCTTTCTAATTGGCAGATTTTATGAGCGACGAGCCACTGACTATACTTATTCCGTCTCTCAATAAAGAGTTCTAGTATTGCGTTTAGAGGCAAGCTAAAGCGCTGTGCGTTTATGTTTGCGTTGCGCGCTCCACGCTATGCATGCGCGTCGTCGCCATGAGCCAATCCCAGACCGCAGTTCTGGCCCCGCGCACGCGCAGTGGGAAACACCCAACCCTAACGCAAACGCCCAGTGCTTGCGTTCGCTCGTACACGCAATACTAAGACCCACTACTAGAGAGTTTTAGGGAACCGTTTTCGCACATCCGATACGGTACGATGGACCCTCCGGCACGAACTGCGCATGCGCTATCGCACAAGACTCGCATATGCGTAGTACGTACCGAAAGGCCCATCGCACCGTATCGGATGTGCAAAAACGGTTACCCGAAACTCTCTATAACCGCTCATTCACACTGGAAGCGGATCCGCGTTCGCAAAGCGGTTGCGAACGCGGTTGTATAAAGATCCAGTACAAATGCACGCGCATTTGATGACATCGAGTGCGCGTGCAATTGTACTGGATCTTTATACAACCGCGTTCGCAGCCGCTTTGCGAACGCGGATCCGCTTCCAGTGTGAATGAGCGGTAGGAGAGTTTCTGTGAACCGCTTTTGTCAGTGCCGAGTGGGCTAGCACACACCAGCTCGTAGCCTGTGGAGCGAAAGCTCACGCTGCAGAAGCCAGGGATCCTGGGTTCAATCCCCACCCCTGCCCGTTTTGCTCTGGATGAGCATCGTACCGGCGTGCGGTCGTGTATCATTACTGTGTGATGCACGTTGAAGACCCCAGGCTAGCGGTTGTACCACATTGGCTAAATCGCTCATCTACAGCTGAGAGACAAGTTGCCCGTCGAGGCAGACTAACTTCAGGCTGTATAAACATACACACACCATTTTTTTAATAATGTTTTTATGTGCACATCTCGGCAATAATCAAACATCCTTTGAGGCAGATTGACTTCACACTGTATAAAAAACAAAATTATAGGGTCTAGCCTTGTTCGTCCGTCCGTCCGTCCGTCCGTCCGTCCGTCCGTCCGTCCGTCCGTCCGTGCTCACAAAAAAAAAGAAAAAAAATGTTTGCGCAGTCGACAGGATTCGAACCTGTGCGGGGAGACCCCAATGGATTTCTAGTCCATCGCCTTAACCACTCGGCCACGGCTGTGGGACGAGTAGGGGGCTCTGAGATGTGGTATACTCAAGAGCTGGGGATGTCATGAATAAAACGTTGCATGTAGCCGCTCAACGTCTATACAGGAGAGGGCGCTGCGGTCAAATGCGTATATAATCGCGTTAAACTTTGCATGCATGGCTCTGCATTTCACCGACCATAAAGCAGTAATAATAAAGTCGAAACGCAACCCGGAACTCAGCACTACCTATGAGCAATAAAAACAAAATCAGCACCATCAGCACTACCTATGAACAATAAAATCAGTATCATCAGCACCACCAGAGCTTCGCCTCAATCAACATCATTCACCACGTGGAGATGCGGTAATTTTTTTTAATTGTTGCTCAAAGCAAGTAAACCCTTAATTATAGTTGACAGCGTTCCATATATATATATACATGATCCCGCAATATTTTGTTTTACAATTAAAGCTCGTAGAAACAAAAGCGTGTTGAGTCGTCTTTCGTCCATCAGTCAGAGACAAAAGCAAAAGTCGATTGCTACGAGTTCGGTTTCCATATTGCTCACCCCGATAAAAGTAACCTTTTTCAGAGAAACGGTTTGTTCTCGTGATTTCTAAGTGAGGGACGTCCTTCCGATAACTCTACCGAGGATAAAGCGCTGCCTGACGCCTGTCCACACGGAAGCAAGTCCTCCAGCGACTACGACCTCGTTTGGATTCCCCAGGGGCAGACTTCGACGGCACTGTACATTTACTCGGCACTTCTGGAGATACAAGGAAACTTTGGGTCTATTATGTTGCCGTAGGCCTCCTCTCATCTTGTTGTCTGCCACGCTCACAAACTTACAAAAGTGAGCGAATGAAAGTTTTCCACGTATAGATGGGTAGGCTCCTCCGAGATTTATTACAAAGTAACAGAAAATTCAATTACTTGAAATGTAGCCAAGCTACCTTTATTTACTTAATCCTCGAATAAATTGCTTCGAGCCAGAAAATTCCGTCTTAGTGGAAGATGGAAGCCGCGAAGGGCGTTACATGTCTCGCTTTTGGACGCCATATTCATAAAAATCTATTTCCTTGGTATATTACTAAAATTACGTTAGCTTCGAGCGCTGAGAAATCTTCCAATAAACAAGAACTGGGGTAAGCAATTACATAATATAAAAAGGAGCAATGAAGGAGGAGAAAACCAGTTTGCTATATTTTAAAAGTGGCTTTCAAGCTTAAAAAAATTCTACTTAAATAAAAAAAGAGTAATTTGTTTTTATCTGAGACAACATAAATCTGAACGAAATAGACGCGCGGAAATACCTTGTTGAGGAAACATTTGTGAATGATCAGTCAGTATTTATGCAGTTCATTATTGTTTATTATTAAGGTCCTATAAGTGTTGGGACGCTGTGATTAACCTAAGGCAGTGGCTTTTTAAAGGAAGGTCCTAGACATTTTGGGGTCCCCAAAAGCGTTCCAGGGTTCCGCGAGGCCCAGCCTTATAACAGTCAAGCCCGGAATAAAAATGGTCTTTTTTTTTTTTTAGTTTTTAGATTGTGAAGAAACGTTCCAATTTTCGGGTGAGTTTTCTCGTGTGTATATCAGTGAGAGAAACCTACTTCACAGTAACCTTCTGTTGTATCCATTTATTAAATCATTATCATAATAAACCTATACCTGTCCCCTCCCCCTTGCCACGAACGGGGTCCTTCATCATCTCCGCCGATCCACAATGGGGTCCGCGAAACATCAATGATTGAGAACCACCGGCCTAAGGCATGAAAAAATAACCTTTCTGATGTTCAACTTATCAAAATACTTTAGGCAACACATCGCGAGCTTTTATTTGACTGTTATGCTGAATGTCTAAATTGGGTTCCCCATAAATCAAGATTCCTTGTAGACGTTGCGTTGCGTTGAAGGGTGCTTTTAATTAATACGTCTGTTGCGTCTTAACGACACCGAGGCATAAGTTGCCAAGCCTAGTCGACATGCTTCACTAGTTAAGTCAATCTTAAGTTGAATTGTGATCACCATCAAGTCTTAAACTGGGCTCATATATATGACAGTAAGCGCATGAATGGATAGGTTCTTCCCTAGTATGGTTTCGAAGAACTGTCAGTCATGAGTCTAATGCAGGAGGGTACACTCGTTGAAAGTAATAATACTCAAACATGGAATATTTTCTAGAATAAAAAACACCTTTGTACAATTCACAAAATTAATCAACAGGAAGTTTTACTCATCAATGCAATTTACAATATATATATATATTGCAAAATAATATAACCAAAGCGTAAAAAGTAAGGTGTTTCTTAGGTTTCGTTCTAACGGCAGAATGATCAGAGAATAAATATGGAACATGTTTGAAGTTAGCTATATTATATTAACCATGTCGAAAGCAAAAAAAAAAAAATCCACACCAGTCAAATTTGTTTGAACACTAAAATTAAGGAGGTTTGCACTTTACTTGAAGTTGGAAGATACCTCTTGATCTGCAGCGATTGAAAAAAAAATTGGGTTGTGTGTACGTTATACAGCCTAGAACTTGGTCTGCCTCAACGGGCGACGAGTCTCCCAGCTGTAGATGAGCAATTTAGCCAGTGCAGTACAACCGCTTGCCTGGGGTCTTTAACGTGCATCACGCAGTAGTGAGATTGAACCCAGGATCCTGGGTTCTGCAGCGCGAGCTTTCGCTCCACGTGCTCCGAGCTGGTGTGCGCTAGACCACTCGGCTACCGACCCCCCTTGCAGCGATTGAAAGAAAATCGGATAAGTTTGCTTAAGCAATCGTTAGTAATATCAGCAGTTTGAGGATGCAAACTGGGCACTATAAGTTCACAACCTTGTTGTGCTTCACTTTTCTAAAAGCCTTCAAGACGGAACCGTGATCATCAGTTGTAGTCATCAAATTACCTATATTACAACTAATAAAATACTTGTAACGACAAGTAGGTACAGTTGTAAGCATAAAAACAAAATTGTAACTAAAGTAAAAGTTCAGTACTAAAGTACTAAAGCACAGTGGCTGTTGTAGGTGCTACAGCTGCAACAGAATTAAGTGTCACAATTTTACCTAGTTTATAGATACGTTGTTGTCAATCTTTCTTACCAGAATTTGAAAGTTAACCTCCTGGAAGCCAGGCATTTGGCGCATCACTAAACGATTTTTTTTTACGTGCACTTTCAGCTGCTTCTGTGCGTTGCTGCCATACAAACTTCAGTCGCAGAGCACAGAATGATACATCGATGCAATTATTAAAGAACGCGTTGTAAGGACTCGTGGTCTGGTGTCATTCAAATATCATGCACGTCGTTTGAGCAATATTGGCAAAGGGACCAACAAATTGACTGCAGAATCCACTATTGTTGGTTGTTTATGAGTTGCGGTAGCATTCGTCATGACTCATGAGCCTCACGACGCAACTCATTGTGAATACGACGACGTTAATTTTGAGCAAACACTTTGCTTCATGAATGGTTTACGATGCAATCATTGAGGTCAGCGCAACTGCAATGCGCCACTTCGAAGTTGAGTGATTCTTTCGTCTCTGTGTAATTGTTCATTCTTCTGTCTCTGCGTAATCGTTTAATGTGCAAGTTGTTTCCCCACCATCATTGCAGATTCGTGTGTGTATCTTGTCCTGTCTCCGTGTAATCATTTGAAGCTGTTTCACTACCGTCATTGACTATGCATTAACTAGCTCAACTGAAGCCGATAATTACTTCGTAGCTTGGGCGCAAATGTGAATGTGTGCGTACTGCCGCTCCGTGTATGCGCGGCGCGGGTTTATCTGCTTGCTAAGACGACGTCAAAGACGACGTCGAGGCCGACCTTTAGGACGACCTCTAGGGCGACCTCAAGGACAACCTTTAGGAAGACATCAAAAACGACGTTTAGAATGACATGTAGGACTACCTCTAGGGCGATCTCAAGGACGACCTCAGTACGACCTCTGAGACGACCTCAAGGTCGATGTCTAGGACGACGTCGAAAATGACGTCTTAGAGGGTACGTCAAAGAAGACGTCTAGAACGACCTCTAGGACGACTTTTAGGGCGATCTCAAGGACGGCTCTAGGACGACCTCAAGAACGAGGTCTAGGACGACCTCTCGAACGACTTAGAGGGCGACCTCTAGAACGACGTCGAGGACGACGTCCGCATACGCGGGGCGCCTGAGTATGCGGAGGTCGTGCGTACGCGGACGTCGTGCGTACGCGGACGTCCTGCGTACGCGGAGGCGCCGCGCATACGCACGGCGCCTTCGAGGCCAGAGAGTCCGTTGCAACCTAAGAACGAAGGGCGAGGGTAAGACAGGCCGGGGAGGAGGAAGCAGACGGAAAGCTAAAGAGAGAAGGAGGTTTCCCCTCTCTTCTCCAGCGTTCCGTCTGCTTCCTCCTCCCCGGCCCGTCTTACCCTCGCCCTTCGTTCTTAGGTTGCAACGGACTATAGTGAAGTAGCCAAAGAATGCTATCGCGTATGTTGTGCTCACACGACGGAGATTTCTTCCATAGAGAGGAGCAAGAGTCATCGCGCTTCGAGGTCACGTGCGCCACATCACGGATGCTTGCGTTCACCCTTAAACTGCAGCCAATGCTACAATCACGAGAGCACGAGATCGCAGCTTTGAAATGTTCTTCTGCAGAACGAGCGCTCGCTCTAGAAAAGCCCGTTTCAAAGCCAAGAGCGCGAGCTAGCTCGCGCTTGCAGCTTTAGCTGTAGTCTCAGCTTAAGGGTGAACCGAGTATAGCAATTAACCATAATGTGGAGCACGTGACCTCAAAGCGGGGTGACGTTTGCTCCTCTCCATGGAAGAAATCTCCGTCGCGTGAATACACCATTAGACACGCGAAGCGAGTACAAAACATTTGATTAATCATACCTTGGGGTGTATGGGCAGAATTTCCGAGGCCAGTGTCTCGAAAAACAACACGTGTCGTTTCGGTCTGCGTAAGAGGAAGAACCGGTTCTTTGTTTAAAAAGATAAAAGAACGGAGCAGGACGGCTAGAAAGTTAATCAAGATGTAGATCGATATGGATGACAGCGACTGGCGATTCGCTTCATTCTGGTTCGAGGTAGCAACCGGAAGTGACGTCGCTGGCGGGGCAGATACGCTTGTTTGTTTCGGATTGAATCGGGATGAGTCGTTTTGCATTGAAGTAACCAATTTGATAGTTTTAGAGAAATAGTGAAAGAACAAAAGAATTGCCGTCGGTCCCAGCTAGAAGTTCGCAATCTCAAGACGAGCTTACAGAGACCTCATTTTTTCGCGAGTATGGTGCAAGGAAGATAAAACTGAGATTGTTGCTTGACAATATCAATATCCATGTTCCCTTCAGGTCTAGTTGTTATTTTATCTAATTTTATCCTCATGCAAACAAATCATTTCGTTCCCTTAACCCTTTGACGGCTGTCGCCGTATGTAAAACTGTGGTTACGCATTTGAAAGTATTCGCCTAAATGCGAAACCTTGCACATCTCGTGGGGTGTTGCTATAGTCTGTAATGTCTTTGGTGAACTATAAACGTTATGTTCGCGTGGTGTTTGAGTTTGCTGGTGTTATAGTTTTCAGATTAGTCGATCCGCGCACGTAATACGCACGCGATTGTCGCTTCGCCTGTCGGATGCTCTTGCGATTCAGAGATGTAACGCTTCTCAGACTTGAATTTAGAGGATGAGAGCTTACCATCCGAAGGAGAGGATCTGTAAAGTGCCTCCGGTACGGAATCTGAAACCGCCGGAACGTCGCGGAAGGACGTATCAAAATTGAAGCGATAGAAGAAAGGTGACAACTGTTCGCTTTTAATATTTCCATTTGAGGCTTCTGAGCCTGAACAGCTTGTAAGCACTGTAAGTGCATGCTCCAGTCAAATAATTAAGAAAACAAATTGTGCACTGACCCTTTCTTTTTACTATTCTTTTGGAAACAGAACCGTACCACTAAGGAGCTCCAGACTCGGAGCGAAAATAAAAGTTTTCTTTCTCTCTCTCTCTCTCTCTCTCTACCACTAAGGAAGATATTTTTGGAAAAAAAAGAAGTACCCTAAACAAAAACTTGACCGTCAAGGGCTCAGAGGGTAAATCCGCGTATCCCAAGGCTAAGGGTATTATATGCAACAGCACCCTATATCGCAAATAAAAATTATGTATTATTCAAAATACGGGTGATGAAATGATGCAGCCATGGGTGTAAGTAAGCCCCCGGAGCGCTTTTTCGACCCCCAAGGGTGCAAAATATTTTTGCGTCGACAGGCTTCTTTCAAGAACAGTGCACATTGTGATTCAGATTTTTTTTCTTGAGTTTAGTGTACTTAAGGCAGCCTTGCAGTCCTAAAGTCTGCGTTGTTTTATCACATATTCGTTGAAATTTCGCATTTTCATAGACCTACTTTAAATATTGATTTCACTCGACTCGTAAAATTGCAATACACCTACATAGGCTGCTTGCGGGCACTGTAAGAAAAAAAAGTCCCTACAAAAAAGTATAAATTTCAACATCAGAGATATAATCATCTATATTATCTAATCTATTGCGACGTCACGATGTCTATCTATTCATGTCGTTAGTGATGTCGCGATGACGTGATCTCTATTTCCCTTGAAGTTTAGCGGAAAAATTGACGTCACGATTTATGGTCGCGGTGTCACGTCACGTGATACCATGACGCGACGGGACGTCAATTTCCCCGCTAAATTTAGCGAAGAAAGTGACCTCACAATGTCAAGTCGTGGTGTAACGTGACACCACGACGTCACGTGACGTCAATTTCCCCCTCTAAATTTAGTTGGAAAATTGACGAAACGTGACCTAAGGGCACATGATGGCGCGATCAGGACGAACACACGCAAGGAAGTTCTGTGCAGAGTTCCCATACAAAAGCTATCACTTTAAAACAATTAACTTAAAATTAACAATTTACCATTAACGATTAAAATTAATGATTTATTCGCGGACGCAGTTCGGCAAGAACCAACGTTCACTGACTAAGATCACTCGTATGCCAGAAGCTCCCGAATAAACCGCCAGGCAAGCTTTTCTTTATGTGAACAAGCGTAGAAACCTCTCGAATGGAGCTGCACTGAGCCGTCACTGTCGCTGTTGCAACTCAGCGATAAACGAGTAGGCTACGCCTTGGCCCAAGAGCGACGGAAAGTTCGTGCGGACGCAGAATCTCTCTCTCACATTCCTTATCTACAATAAACAAGAGGAGCAAACAGACGGAGCGTACTCATTATCTATTGATTGCCACGTATTTTGTTTCCTTTGATTTTGAAATGGTACCAAGTATTTGACTAGAGTCCGTTGAAACTCAAGTAGGTAGGGCGAGGGAAAGGTAGGCTTGGCAGGAGGAAGCAGACGGAATCTTGCAGAAGAGAGGAGGAAACCTCTTCCTCTCTTTGACGTTTCGTCTACTTCCTCCTCCCCGGCCTTGCTTTAGCTCGCTGAACCTTCTTGAGGAGAAACGGACAATAGGTATGTTTCTTTTTTCCACATAACCAGGGCAAAAAGAACAAGAGTGAGAGAACTTTTGAACATACAGAGAACGTAAATACATACTCTAGCTACCTTTTCACCTCCTCACCTCAAAACTTTAGGAGGTTATTATGACATGGCAAAATCTTTTCGAGTGCCCTTTCCAAAGAAATTTGCCGCCTGTTTTCTCAGTCATGCGTCAACGAGACTGTCACTCGTCACAGACGAGTAATGTGTACGGGGGGAGCTTCATGGAGCTTCGGGAAGGACAAACAGACGTCCTCGGTTATGGGAGTCAAGAAAGAACGTCTGTGGTGACTGACGGCCTGGTCAAACTCGTGATGGGATGACCCAGGCGACAAACTTATTTCTTATTTGGGGAGACAATTCAAAAGTTTGTGCCACGTCATAATAAGTGTCTAAATATCTAAGGTGATTATGTGAAGATGTAGCTAGAAAATGCACCTACATTTTCGGAACAGAATGCCCCCCCCCCCCCCCAATATGTTTTTTTTTTCTTTTTTTTTTTAAACCGCGAAATTGAATTACTTAACGCTGAACGCTCATTCTTCGCCCAAATGTGGCGCTAGCAATTCGAACCCGATGTTACAGAATCTAAGCTAACCGTTGCCTTATTTAAATGTTATAATTGATGTTCTAGAGCTTTTTTAGGGAAAAGGGCGGCCAGTTCAGCTCTCGAATACATGGAGCTGAATGGCGCCAGTTACAAAGAACGGGCCCCATTTCCCCGGTTAAACTTTTAAAGAATCACTTATTTTAACTTTTGATCGAGATAACGGTTACTTCTGAAATTTCGTCATCTGGTTCGAACCGCTAGCCCTACATTTGGGCGGAGAATGAGCGTTCGGTGAAGTGTAGTTCATTTTGGGAGTGAAAAAAGCAATGTACATTTCTGGGGGGACACGCTGCATATTAGATTTTTCATCACTCTTGTTCTTTTCCCGTATCATCGTAAGGGCTGAGAACTCAGGTGTCGACCTTCTTTTGGGAGGGCATCCAAACGCTTGTGCATAAAAATTGCTTTATTTTTGCGATGATTATGTGGAGAAATGGCTAGAGTGCGTATCTGCATTTTATCTATGCTAAACAAATGTTTAGTGCTCTTGACATTTTTACGCAGTTCATTAGAAGTTGAAAAGAAGAAGCCATTGTATACCAAAAATTCCATGTTAAGCGCGCGCAGAAATATTATTTCGGTACTTAATCGAAACTGCTTACTTGACCATGATCCCGTTGCTGGCAGCTTAAGAAAGCGCTAACGCCCTTTTTTGACACAATCCACATATAAACTTCGTTCTGCGTGCTACTCTACGTTTTACTCGAGCGGTCGTGCAACCGGGGCACATTTACGAGTTGCTCTAGTGTGTACACATTTCCTTTCCTCACAACATAATATGAAACTCACGTAGAGACCTGCTGTATAGTTACGCAGAAGGAAAAAAAATGACGCAACACCAAGGGTTTCTTTGGTTCAATCCTACACCACCGTAAATGATGACGACACTGTTAATAAATACACTGCGCTCCATGCCAGTGTCATTGATAAAAACTCACCAAGAAAGCACCAGGAGAATGAGGACAATTCTTGAACCAAGCCGAAGTAATCGACGTCCTGAGTCTTGTCTGTAACATGCAGATTCTTCAAAGGGTCTTTAGACGCCACTCATTAAAAACAAATACAAATAAATACTTTATCATCAATTTCAAATATTGCCTTCATTTAGTTTCGTGGTGTATACAGTGGCGGTCATGCGTTATGTGCCTCTCACGCGCACTGTTTTCCTCCCGAAAGCAGGAAAAATGCGTCTGCCGAAAGTCGCCGTTAGCAACCATGTGATGTGAGAGATCGGTGGGCGACCCCGACGTGTCGAAGCCCTATCCGTTCGACGAAGAACCGGACGATACGATAGATAAGGCGCCCGGTCAGCACTCGGCGACGTCCACACACGTTCACGTGATACCTCTATTGTTGTCTCCGCGTTCACATATAAGGCTGCCCTCCAACACGCTGACTTCAAAGCGGAGCGGCGTGAATACCAGGAAGACAAGGTGTTGTGGATCGCTCCCGGTGCATCGTTAGGCTTTGCGAGTGAACAAGAGGAGCGACGCTAGCAAGAGGCCATCGAGCGACATGGGTACCCTTCAGGAAAGCATGGACAACAGTCTGAGCGCCGTGAGACGAGTGGACGGCCAGCAGGAGATGCCCGGAGAAGAGGAGAGCTTCCTCTTTACATCGGAGTCCGTGGGCGAAGGGCATCCAGGTGAGCAGAGTTTGGGTTTCCGTGAGGTAGCCCAATGGCTAAGGCATGAAAGTTCGCAGAAATGGAAAAGTTGCTTGAAAATGAAACGCATGTAAAGATTCTCGTATCTTGAAGTGGACAGCAATTTAATACTGAGCGCTCAGAAGCTTCCTGCTGTCACAGTTCAAACGCAGTTCATAGGTCCAGGTAATTTGATATCGCTGTTTTTGTCTACCGTCAGCTTTCTTTGTTCTAAGTTCTGGCATAGAAAACGTTTCTTCATAACCCTATCCGTGTGCTCTCCAGAAATCGCATGCGCTAACATACGCGCTCTGGTAACCTCTAAACTCGTCAAACGCAAAGTTTGTGCCGAAGTTAATGGAGCGCACCGATTGGCCTATCACGGCGATGACTTCGCGCTTTTTTTCGATGACGTCCAATTGGCGTGCTCCTCGAACTTTCGGCTCCAACTTTGTGTTTGACGAGTTTAGGGCACCTGGGGTTCTAAACTCGTAAAACACAAAGTTGGAGATGAAAGTTCGCGGAGCGCGTCGATTGGACGTCGGCGAAAAAAGCGCGAAGTCATCGTCGTGATAGGCCAATCGGTGCACTCCGTCAGCTTCGGCACCAACTTTGTGTTTGACGAGTCTGGTATACAACAGTTCCGGTAGCGTTCTGTTATCGAAAGTTCGTGCTCCAAAGTTCCATCTCTCCTTAGGCCAAATCGGGTTGGTCAAACTTATCAGTTATTTTCTCTGACAGAAATAAAATAAATAAATACAGCTATACTTGGTTTCATCTTAAGTAAAGACGCAGCCAACGCTACAAGCTGATGGGACCCATCAAAAAGCATCAAAAGCGCACCATCACGGTGTTCGAATCATGTTTCTGTACGTGTTCTATCATCGCTGAACCAATCATAAAGTAAAAACACCCAGTGACTTGCGTTTTTGGCGCTACATGATTTGTTCCGTTAGCTCGTACCGTCGGCTGTGTCTGGACTTGACTTGAAACGAAGTATAGGCAGGCCTTTCCTTTTTCGTTTTTTACTTGAAGCTTCTAAAAACAACACGGTTCAGTGAAACAAACTTTTGCCTATTTCCATAACAGTCTATGCCTCTTTTTTGCGTTGTTGTGCACACACATGAAAAAAAAAAAAAGCTGCACACTCTCCTTTCACGCGGGTGACCATTCAACCCCTGGCACCAATTGCAGTTTTCTTTTTTTTTTTAAGATTGTTTAGCAATTGCGGCCTGACCGACCTACACATTTCGAGCTTACGCGGCTCCTGGGGTTGGTAGAACCTGCTTTTAAAAATCATGTTTTTTTTTACGTTTTTTTTTTTTATTCCATGCGTTGCTCCGGCGAAGTATTGATGTTAACTGCTTTTCACAAAATTTCCACTAGGTACTAAATATCCATCTGTGACCGTGTCTACGAAATATACTATAACCAAAATATTAATTTTCTTTCGAGGATATGAATTTTGATGTTTACGCGTGCACCTCCGAATCACTTGCTGCCGCTCTACTGGCAACAGCGAGCAGGCGCACACGTGATTTCAAATGCTGTATCTGAGAGCATACGACGCTCTCTACTGCACGGCGTTTGCGTTGTAGTGATAAGTGAGCGTCTGTGGTTTTGCGAAACGCCCCTGGTCTTGGCTGCTTGCGGCTAGCGATGAGGGGAATCGGTGATTGGCTGTCGGGTGCAGTAACACCCCGACGAAATGCAGCAGAGTGACATCTTATTCGTTTCCGAACGAGAAGTCTCTGCGACGGAAGTGGGTCCGAGAGGTCCGAGCAGTTCGACGGGAACGCTGGCTCCTAGCGTTCGCGTCGTGCTAGAAACCTTGCTAGCAAATAAAACCTTCCATGTCACTCTGCTTCGAAGCGGCATCTGGGTTCACATATTGGCGGATCACGAATGAAGCCCCCACGGGAGGTTCCCTCGAAGGCGGTGGTGGCGAATCGAATGCGACTGGCGAATCGTCTGAAATCTCGCGCCGAAAATCTTAAATCATTTGCTGTCATACGAGACAAGCTTCATGAATCACAGTTCATTATTTCCCACGGACAGTCGCGACGGCCTTCTGAATGCTTCAGACGCCGGGTGGCGAAGCAGGCTCAAGCTGCCCGTTATGATGTTTATACATCTGACGTCACAACAAAATGGCGAACCAGTAAAGTTGTAAGCTAGTTTCGGTTTCCGTTATATCGTATTTCTACGATTAAAAATTATTTAAAAATTTTTTGGGGGAAATTTGCTTGCTGCGTTAGGCTCACTTTTTCGTGCTCTTTCAGAAAATATGTTAGGTGAAAACGTTCTAACTGACGCCAGAGCTAAAGAGGTGTGGCGCCTGCTTTGAAATATTACCAAACCTACGTTAGGCAGCTGTTTCTGCAGTATTTCTGGAACGAAATGTGCGGCTTTTTCTCGAGAGATAGTTCTAACACTGCCCAGAAACACTCAGGCGTGTACAGTGGAAAATTGACGCGTAAAACAGAGAGAAATTGTGAAGTAAAAATGGGGACAGTGGCATATTCTTGATTCACTTCCGACGCGCAACTTATAAAGTTTGTTTGAAAAAAAAAAAAAAAAAAAAGGAATTGCAAACAACCGCACAAGGTGTGCTGCTATTGACAGCGGCATCTGTTTTGTAGTTCAGAGTTGTGCTTTAGGAGACTTGATTTTAGTTACGTGCTTTAGGATATTCGCTCTTTGAGGTTTGCTTTAAATAGAATGGTGGTACAAGTGCTTTTGCGGAATGCTTTTATGAGACATGCTTCTACGACATCTGCATCTTCTATAGCGAACACAAGGGTCGCTTGCCATTCCCGCTTTTTGGACGGGACGGAGTTTAGATCTTCTGTGGTCTCGCAATGCCTAGAGAAGGGGGGGGGGGGGGGGAGGGGAGAGGGAGAGAACTAAGCGCGAGCGCCGCACGGCCTGAGTTTCTAAGTGCCAAGTTTAAAGTTCAATAAAGCTTATTTCAAACATAGCGTCGTCATGGCGACGTCTCGTCAGACCCGATTCGCGTTTAGTCTACGTCGTGAACGTTGCAGCATGCGCAGCAGACCCCTTATATGTATGAGGGTCACAAGCTAACGCCACCTCGTCTAGTGTACCGCCACAAATCCCATGACCTAAGGCATGGGTCCTCAACCTGGGTTTCAAGGAGCCAAGGGGGTTCCCCAACTTCTAAACTTTGTTAGTCAAAGGAAGAGACACTCAGAAGGGAACGTTCCTTTTGCGTCTGTTCCTTCGACTAAAAGATTTTTTTTTTTCCTTTTCTGCACCACAGTCTCGGGTGTTAAATGACATGGTTAGCCACCACCAGCTCGCCCCGAACAGTCTTTTCTCTAAAGCTGCGTTGGCGGTAACACGTTACAAGTAACGTTCGTTACCGGTAACGCGTGTCTTTTTGCGGTAACGTCGTAACGTACTCGTTACATTCTCAAAACTGTAACGTGTAACGTAGTTACGTTATTCGGTACATATTCTTCCCAAGACATAAAAAAATACACTTCAATTTATTTTTGTGTTTTTAGACGCCCAGCCATGTAAATTTTTGTTGTGCATGTTTTTCGTTTTTCTTTGCGTTTTTTTCTCGTTAGTGTTTTTGGTGGAACCTCAAAAAAGATAAGGCAATTATTTTCATTTTCTGGACGGATCTAATGTTTCTTGAAACATTGCATTATGCATACCTGTAACGTCAAAGAGTAAAACGCGTTAATTCATAATTAAAAGGTAGCGCAAAAACGCAAGTGTTGTGCGTTACTTTTAAACTCTAACGGTAACGCATTTCTCTTATTTTGAGGTGACGTAGGTCAGTAACGCGTTCCTTTTATTTTCAAATAACGGGTAACCTATTTCGTTACTTTTCTTTCGGTAACGCTTACGTCAGTGATCTAGAGCAAATAATATGGTACTAGTAGGTGATTGTATTGTCCTTTAGAAGTTGTAGCTCAGCATAGAACTAGAATAGGAAACAATGGACACACTCTTTGTCTTTTTTGATTGACGTAATCGCTTACGATAACGATGAGGTCATGTCATACTCTGAAAGACTGACGTAGATAGCGTGGAAATTGTCCTGACAATTTGACTGTCACCATACAATCGCAGCATCATCCGATAAGCTCCAGCAGAGAACAATCAAAGAATGACGAACTTTGTTTCAAAAGTATAACTGACTACGGTTTTTTTTGTTGTTTTTTTTTCTGTTTTTTGAAGCTTGTTTTGGTTAGTCCGCAAAGAATACACTAACTAAAATTGAATGATCGTGACTCTCGAACCTCGACTCTTCGAATATTAAAAAAAAAAAAAAATTCTCTTTCTTTTTTTTTCTTTTCTTATGAAGTAGAGGGTCATTTTTTTAATTATTACACAGTTTTATCGATACACCTATTATTTCTTTCTTTCGTTTTCTCGCTCTGCTCACAGGCATTTTCAAGAAAACCAGATTAGCAACCGGATGAAGGAATACATGAATGAAAACGGGTGATCCCTGTCGGTCGGGCGGCGGTGCCGCGTTGCCAGGGTTTGAACACCAACAAGCGGCGACAAAGAAATATGCTAGTGAAAAAACCGATACCGGTTAAGTTTAATAGAGTCAATACAAAGCTGTATCTTTTATATCCGCGAACGATGTTGGCTGCTAAGTGGCTTATTCGGAAGGGACCCTTAAGATGCAGATTTTTTAGGAAGCTCTTCCGCGGCTTCATTGTAAAAAAAAGCTATGGTTGACATGTTCTGAAGTGTTCAATTGAGTTTTTCTTAGGATGCAAATATAAAACAATACAGTAGTCTAAGGATATCTCGTATCCAATTTTAGATGCAAATAGAAAATATGAAATGGCGAACAGGGGATGTCGAGTCTAAGGTTAAGTTTTTTAACAGCAACAATCTTAGAACTCATCTGTCCTAAATGTTGTTGGAATCGTAACGAGGGCAAATCACAGAGCAGATGTGTGTATAGCGTGTGCATGACCATGTTTTGTGCACGGACATTTCCTAGCCTTACTAAAGCAAAGGTAGCACGCTGTCTACGTAATCAAATGAGAGTATAAACGTACGGTCTTGGCTTGTTGGCACGTTCAAGGCCGACAGCTAAATAACGGGTCGACATATCGCCTGGAAGAGTCTGATCGTCTTTATATAGCATAAGAGACTTGTGTGAAATGGTCTATACAGAGGTGATAATTTGTCGAAAATTATGAGTGTATACCGATTCAAGGGACGAGAAAAGCATACATTTATAAAAATCAGGAAAGGTTCAGGTGAGCTGGTGAACTTTCAACATCGCAGAAACCGGGGAACAAGGAACAAAAACGGGTTTACACGATTTTGAAAGGTATTGGTAAAGGCTTATAATAAAAGTTCAAGACATAAAGGAGTATACATCACTCTCAGTGACCAAATGTATACGAGTGCTCTCTATGTAAACAAAACTGCTTAGAAAAACAACTGCTATCGCACTTCCGCCGCCGAATGTTAATTTGTCCCTATTGGCCAAGGCTGGTGCAAATAATGTTTGGCAAAGATCAACGCAAATTGTGGAAATATTGTAAGAAAGGTGTACTTACGTCATACAAGCTTGCGGTTAAATGAAGACATAATTGCTTTCAACGCAGACAAGATGTGCGACCTCATCAGTGATGCCGTCTTGGATGCCTACCTGACCAAAGACCCGGAGGCCAAAGTAGCGTGCGGTACGTACATATTTCACGCGAACGAAAAGGTTCGGAAAAGACGAGTCGCGACCTGTCTCTTGAAACAGGCTAACCCAAATTTTTCATGGTGGCGTTTTTAGAGTCCGTGGCCAAGACGGGCATGATTCTACTGGCCGGGGAGATCACCTCTGTCCACACCATCGACTACCAGAGGGTGGTGCGCGATACCATCAAGGAAATCGGCTACGACGACTCCTCCAAAGGTGCGAACAAGTTAAGGACCGCTAATGTTCGGTACAAAAAGACGCGCGCATGGAGCACAAGAGGCGGAAATATATGTATACCCGGGAGCACAGGCGGGCGGAATATAGTGGATGTTTCAAAATAATCAAACGCAAAAAAAACTACAAAACATGCAACGTGGTCATCACGATTGAACAGCAGGCGCAAGAGATAGCGAGGGGAGTTCACCACAACCGACTGGAAGACGACCTTGGCGCAGGAGATCAGGTGATCATATGCCGCAGAATCCGGCATTCCATGAGTATGCGGTGCTGACTATATATACTTGCGCCACAAACGCGTCAACGTTCCAAAGAACGAGTCGTATCCAACTGAACGTACCGACGCTGAATGGAAGCCCCCATCGGCCTCAGAGAAACAAGACTGAGAGAGACCGCTTTGCTTCCCCATAAGAAAGAGTGCAAGCAAAGGCCCCAAGACGGTATAAAAAAACGGACGGGCGTACAAAAAGCGCGACGTCGCGGTTAATTAACTGCGCCTGATTGAGTTTGACAGTCAAAACAGACGCACGACAAGGTGATGAACGCCGTGACGTTGCACTTTTGGGGCAGTCTGATTGGCCCCACCGGCTCGAGCGTCGACTGACCGGAGCCGACGCTACGATCTGCCAATCAAGCAGCGCCAAAAGTGTTTCGTCACGGCGCTGGTTTTCTTTGTGGGTTCGCCATCGCCAGCTATAGACGTTTCCACTGTTTACAAAAATCACAGTCCACACGTGTTAAATCACAGTCCAGAACGCGCACGTTCGTCGCTTCGGAAAGCGAGCAAATCACGCGCCATACGCACGAACACTGAAAATGGAACCTGCCAAGTGTCCTTTTTTGGAAAGGTCTATACCAATGACGCAAAAAATTAAAAAAGCAGCCTCTCAGCGGAGCGCTTTCCCGCGATGGGAACATTCCCGAAACCCTTCTTCTTCCCATGTGCAAGCGGATCAGCTAGGTCGCATAGCGTGTGCATAAAGCACGGTGGCCGCACAGAATTGGCTGGTTATTTACTTGTTTGTTTGAACATACTGCGACCTCAATTGAGGTTATTGCAGGAGTGGAATCCACAAATGAAAAATAGATGGTGTAGTGCTAACAATAAAAAAGAACATATACAAAATAATGATTCGCCAGTCACACATCAAACAAAATCAAGTTTCACAACTTCTAAAACTAAGTCGTTGTACTGAAGCGTACGCGTAGATTTATTAATACCGTTCCACAACCCAACCGTGCGCGGAAACAAGGAATTTTTAAAACAATTAATATAAGACCGAAAGGGCGCAATGTTTAAAAGATGGGATCGCCTAGTGCGCGTGATGTCTGAAAATGAAATGTATTTCATGCCACCCAATGCCACTATCTTCATTAACAATTCTATGTAGCATTTTCAACAGCTCGACAGTTCTCCTAAAAGACAGACTAGCCCTGTTGACATAGTGGATGAAGGTGAAAAGTGTCGATCACATATATTGGAAAGAAATTGAACCGCCTTGGCCTGAATAGAGTCGATAAGATTAGTGTCATTTTTTTAGATAAACGTCCCGTATTGCAGAACCATACTCCAGAATCGGCCTCACAAGGGTTCTAAAAGCATTTAAGTTGACCTCTTTTGGAGAACATTTCAACGTACGTTTAACATATCCTAATTTCCTGAGGGTGCAAAAGCAAATAAAGTCAACGTGCCTATCTCATTTAAGGTTAGATGAAAAAATTATACCCAAATATTTGAACTGATAAACCTCCCTTAAGATTATCTCATCAATGCCGTAGCTAAAAACCAAAGGCGATTTTGTATTCATAAACCTCATGAACACAATATTTTCAAAGTTGATTTCCAATTGCCATTGTTTGCTTTAATCAAAAAAGCGCGCGAAGGATTCATTAAGTAACAGTTGATCATTAACTGAATTAACATCATCATACAGGACGCAGTCATCGGCATGAAAACAAATTTTAACCGGTATGTTTTCTACGAGATCATTAAAATACAAAAGAAATAAAAGAGGTAAACCGCGATCTTTGCGGTACACTTGAACTCTCCGTAAGTTCTGAAGAAACAGCATTACCAAACAAAACAAACTGTGACCCGCTTTTTTTGTTTGTTTTTTTTTAGAATCAGTGATTTAGTCAAGTGAAACGGGATTTTTAAGTATAACTTTCAAATGAAGATTAGAACGCAAAACTTTACCGAATGCCTTCAAAAAATCTATGAATATCGCATCAACCTGTCGCCTTTTATTCAAAGACGAAGCAATATCATGAGTGAATTCTAGAAGCTGCGCGATAGTTGAAAAATTACGACGAAAACCGTGCTCTTTAGGGCAGATGATTCAGCTGCTTTCGAGATATTCAGAAGTATGACTGTAGACTATATGTTCGAGGAGCTTACTAGAGGAAGATGTCAATGAAATTGGTCTGTAATTGATAAGGTTCTGTTTGTTACAGTATTTAAAGATGAGAACAACTCTGGCTGATTTCCAAAGTTTAGGAACGAAACCAGAAAGTCTCTTTCTTCTGGTCCAGAAGAAAGAGACTTCTCGAAGATTAAGGTTATGTACCTCGATGTCCAGAGAAAATAATGATAAAGAAATTAATTAGGAATACCATCAAGACCTGAACCTTTCTTGAAGTTCATGTTTAAAAGCCGATTGTGGACACTACAAACACTGATCAGAATGTTTTTTTAACGATGAGCACGAGAAATGAAAAGGATAAGTAGGTTCACAACCATTATCTTTAATAAATACAGATTAAAAATATGCAGTAAAGAAATTCAAAATGTCTACAGGAGCAGAGACACATTGATCTTGAACAATAAAACCGTGCGAAATATCATTTTTTGGAAGGCTAGATCTCAAACACTTAGCCGGTCAGCGTAACATTAACATTAAAGAGTCAGCGTAACATTAAATCATTTTTCTACTAACTTATTTTTTAAGCTTTCAAACCATGTTACATTCATAGGATTAGTACTGTGCCTCAGGTTCCGATTTTTTTTCAGTCTAGGAGTTAATGGCAATACCTCTCTAGTAATCCACGGCTGAGTTGAAATTGACTTTTTTTTAATTTGACTGGAACAAACAGTTTTATGCAGTCACTTACTAATAAACAAAATTTGCTAAGCTATCAACACTAGAGTCACGACTTAGAGCTTCGAAATCATCAAAGCCAAAACTAAGCTAATCAAGAATAGACACGTCCTCAACTCTATTAAAGTCTAAAACACTGACAATCTCGGGATTTGCGTGTAAGGCACGAATATTAAACGTTACAACACAACTCTGTGGTCTGAAAGACCTTCTACCACTTCACACTCGTAACCAGACTCGGTAAGGCTATGAGTCTATGACTAACAAAAGCAAGGTCAAGAACTGAATTATCTCTTGTACAGTCACTAACGACTTGATGTAAATCGAATGGCACAGCAGTATCAACAGGGGCATAGTTTTACAGCGAATACCAACCATTGGCGTTTCCCAATTAATGTCAGATGCGTTAAAATTTCAAGTTAAGACGAATTTGCTGCTGCCAAGATTACGCTTTAGAATGTAATCGTTAATATCGAAAATTACTTGAGGTGTAGTACCGGGAGCTCTCTAAACGGCCCCAATAGTGAGCGACAGCGTGACGCGACACCTAGCAACCGAGGTGCAGTGGGGGACAGCGGGGCTAGGGTGTACTTGGGCCGCCGGCGGAGTGCCACGAGGCTGCGTGTACGGGTGGCCCAAGGTGGGTTAATACTTTCTAATGAGCCATCCGCACACTGTCGCCGCGAAGCGGCGTGAACGGGGGAGGGGGGGGGGGATTATCACGCGCCCCAGTGATGCACCCGCTATGCCCCACTGCTCGGCGCCGAAATAGGGTGTGCGACGCCGGCGATGTTCGGTTGCTAGGTGTTACGTCACGGCGTCGGTCTTCTACAACCAGACAATCCAGTGCGGCGTCCGTTGCTATGCGTCCTATCGCCAAGCGTCTCGAAATGCATGCACCCTGCCGCCATCTGTCGGCGCCTGCAGAAGGTGTTTCCTAGCCAGTTTCCACAGCCAGTGGGGCTGCGGCGCCATCCCGTGGCGACATTGCGAACTTTATATACGTGTGCTCAAAACCAGTCCAAAGTCAGCGCGTGTACCAGGGCACTAACGCTAACGCATAAAAAACAGCGCATGACCGCGGCGACTTTACTGTATACACCTTTTACACAAGACGGTGCCATTTTGAATTTCGGCATTTCCAGTATGGGCGAAAACATTGTTTTGCCTTCGCCACGCCAATAGACTACATTTAGTAACCTATTCACCTATTCTCGTTTTGCCTCCCCTCTATTGTTTTCACTATTTGCAGCTTTAAATGTTTTAGAATTATTTTCGTCGCCCATACCGGATATGCCTACCTGCAGGTGGCTGGGGGCGAAAGTAGACGAAAAAGGTCTATACGTGATTGGTTTGGTGGTGATAGCAAACAGTAAAGAAAACAAGCGCCGTGACAGTGCACTTTTGCTGCTGCTCGATTAGCTCCAAAGGATGCTAGTATCGGCTGAGGTTGGACTTAGGGCTCGTTCAAACATACAGCACAGCGCCGGATCGGCCCTGGAAAACAACGCCGATGCAACCCTGACTCGCACGTGACTTATCGCTGATGTGGTTCCACATCGGCGCACGTCACTTATCGCCGACGTGCTGTTCTACAGTGGTGAGTGGCGATACAGTGCGGATGCATCGCTGCTAAACCGACAACTCGGCACAGCATCATCGTCGCATCAGCGTCTTTTTCAGCGCCAAATCGGCGCTGCGCTGTACGTGTGCGAATTTGCCTTTGGAGTTAAACAGACTACGAAAATATTTTTGCAAACATTTCTCCTGAGCTTGGCTCGAAGTAATAAAGTGACGAACATCGTATGTTTTCTTCCCAGGGCATCATGTTCGGCTACGCGACAGACGAGACCCCCGAGTGCATGCCACTCACCGTGGTCATCGCCCACAGACTCAACCAGAGACTCGCCGAACTCAGGAGGAACGGCACGTTCTGGTGGGCCAGGCCGGACTCCAAGTCGCAGGTAAAGTTAAACATACTGCCTTCCTGAATACGGCTACCGGAGACACTGAGCCATTACGGTGACGTGCATCCGTAAGAATCTTACGAATTCCGGTCTAAGTCGCGGGTAAAGTTGAAAAATATTCGACTCCTGAAAGCAGCTACCGGAAACCGTAAAAGGTGCACGTTGACGTCATAAGCATCCGCAAGAATCTAACGGGTCCAGGTAAAGTTAAAAAAATATATATTTCTCTCCTAAATATGGCTATCAGAAACCTTAAACTTTACAGTGATGTCATACGCGCCCGTAAAATACTCACTGTTTCCGGTCCAAGTCGCAGGAAAGGTTCGAAAATATTGTACTTATGAATAGGGCTACAGAAAACAGTCAAATGTCACGGCGACGTCATAGGCATTAATGGTTGAAAACGAGCGTGTTGGTGAATAGATACGAATACATGAAAGGATAAAACATCGAGAATGGCGACGGAGACAGAACTTCTTTCATATGAACGAAGTCCTGCTTCCATCCCCGTTCTCGATGTTTTATCCTTTCATGTATTCGTGTCATAGGCATCAGTAAGAATCTTATGGTTTCAAGACCAAGTCGCAGGTAAAGTTAATATTATTTATTTCCTGACTATGGCTAGCAGAAACTGTGAAACTCCATAGTGACATCATAGGCATCCGTAAAAATCGTATTGTTTCTGGTGAAGGTCGCAGGTAGCATTGCAAATATTTGACTCCCGTATACGGCTGTCGGAAACGTGAACGGTGACGTACGGTTTTCGTTTAAGTCACAGGTGAAATTGAAAATATTAGATTCCTGAATAAGGCTACTGGAAACCGTAAAACATCACCGTGACGTCACAGGTACGCGTAAGAATCTTACGGTTTCAGGTCCCTCGGGTGATTTTGTCATGAAAGCTTGCGTTTAACTTCAGTATAGTCTCGAGTTACGGCTAAGGTGCGAACGGCCTTATGAGTTGTAGTTCCGGTGAACATATAGAATTTGATTTGTGTGATTTAGAAAATGTGGCGTCCTGAGTTCGTTGGATTAGCGTGAATGCTGTAATTCAGGCGTATCAACGAACGATCGCCGAACAATTTAAACAAGTCTAAAATTTAAAAAAAATAACATTATTGGTCATTAACAAGTTTGACCTAATTTTTTCTACACAGTCACAGGACGCATATCAACGAATTTCGCCCTAATCGACTCAAGCATATCTGAGGAAACTTAAAAATGTAAAAAAAAAATAACCTAAAGGGTCTTCAGTTCATTAAGTAAAAAATGTCGAAGAACCATAACCTTATTAGAACACAGAGAAGAAAAATATGAAAACAGTCCTTTAACCACCAACAAACAAATACTATGCAAATAACAGCAAATTAGCTTATTATAAAGGTAACGAATAGGTTGAAAAAGGGGACGTCCCAGCTGGATATCCACCAAGAGTCTCTGTATTGACTTTGCTGCTTTCCTTTAGTTCCAGCACGCTCGATTCCGAAAATAATATGTTTAAATATACGAATACGCTCGACTTTCGGAATAAAGGTAATTCTTTTAAGGTCAATTAACTTACCCACTCGCTCACTATTATAGCAATCAAGCAGCTCGGCCGTCTTTATGCTCAAACAAATTTATTATCGTTGTCATCTAAAAAAAAAAAAGCAAGTTTCACGCATTGCTTATATTCTACGCGATGGAGTTCTTATAAGATTAGGTCGTCAGAAAGAGAGAATTGTGATTTTGCCTTTCAAACATGTAAAGGCTCCAGATTTTTTAGCAATATCGCGTGAACGCCGACTGGCTGGTAGATCAGTGCTTTATCGCGGCGTGAAACAGCAAGTCAGCGAGGCTAGGTGTGCGCCTTCTGCTACACGCGCGTATTCTCGCTGACCTGCTCTTTCACGCCGCTGATAAGGCGCTGATCTACCGACCGATCGACGCTCGCGCGATATTCTTAAAAAATCTGGAAGCTATACGCTTTGTAAAATAATTAGTTACTGATCATGAATTAACGTACAAGTACTTTAAATCCCCAAATAAGGGGGCAAAGTAGTAACGCACCGCGAGAAGCCGAACATTTTTTACGGTTCTTGGACTGAAAACAAGCATGGCAATCCCGAATTAACGCCCACCCCCGAAAGACAGCTCACCCAATATTTGTCACCCTTTATCTCTTCACCGTATACGTGGGCGTTAACTTTGCATTCCACGGTACTTCGATTTCCGGCTGATGGTTATAAACGTTTCTCGGTAAATAAACAAAATCCCGCCTAGGGTTTTGCTTCTCGTCGTAAACTGACAAGGCTTTGGCCTCAACGCGGTGCAGGTGACATGCGAGTACGCCTTCCGCAACGGTGCCACGGTGCCCAAACGGGTGCACACGATCGTGGTGTCTACCCAGCACTCGAACGACATCTCACTCGTGGACATCCGCAGCCAGATCATGGACAAAGTCATCCGAGACGTGGTGCCGGCCAGGTACCTCGACGAGGACACCATCTTCCACATCAACCCGTGCGGGCCTTTCACCGAGGGAGGGCCCATGGTACGTCGCGCCAGTCTGGGTTCAACCACAAGTGTTTTATTTTGGAAGATCAAAGAACTGCTTGCCTTGTTGGATATTGTAGTAGTGTTGGGTATTGCAGTAGTGTTGGGTATTTGGTGTCTGGCAGACAGCACATCATGAGCGATGTGTTCATCAGTTGCCTGTGTTTCTCGGTTCCTCGGGATTTTATGCTGTGGAAACCGTAAAGATACAGTCATACTGCTAACACATCGTACAAAAGACGTTCTACAGACACTGCTGAGCTGTGTTTGTTTCTTGCGTGGTGGTCATGTCACAATGTTCGAAGCATACATGTTCGAAGCATACATATGCATGAAACCAGCATACTCCATACATGCTTCAGGCGCATCCACAGATAATTATGTCATCACGTTCTCAGCGAACACCATGTCTTTTGTATGAGGCAGAGTCCGTATGTCTGCGGCTTAACGAGGAGTATACACACATGTCATTCTGCAAAAAAATCTTTTGACTTAATTAGATTAAATTCGATATGTGTATCCGGCAATCTACATGCTCCTCTGTTGTTATTTTGCTTATATTTTGCTTTTTTTGTGTTGTCTTTGTCTTGAGACTATGAACAAAAAAAAATCTATCTACTCAGGGTCAAACAAATACTATCCTGGTTTTGCCACTGGTTTCGGCTATCGGCTTTCTTGTTCTCTCTTGTTTTTTAGACAACGATACCGTCGGTGTTCGAATAAATCTAGCTTCCTGCCAACTCTGAAATTGGTGTTCACTATATACAGATAATAACTTTGTAGTAATCATGAGACATCCACCCAAAATAACGCTAAAATTGATCTCTCAAACGCGCTAAAATGAAGGACGCTAGCCCCGAGAACACCGATATTGAATTCAGATGTTTCTAAATTCTAGCGTGATAGCAAAAACAACCGAGTTCCGGAGATCTCAATCTGTCCTTAACTCACCACGAAAATGGTTAAGAATGAAAAGCCTTCCCTACTGAACACGCTCCGCCATTTGGTTTGCTCTGTGACAGGGTGACGCGGGCCTGACCGGGCGCAAGATCATCGTGGACACGTACGGAGGGTGGGGTGCCCACGGAGGGGGAGCCTTCTCGGGCAAGGACCCGACCAAGGTGGACCGGTCCGCAGCATACGCCGCCCGCTGGGTCGCCAAATCCCTCGTCGTGGCGGGACTCTGCAAGCGCTGCCTCGTCCAGGTAAGCGCCACCCTTCCCGGTTATGCAGGTCGAACAATTTATAACATTGGCGGTCCTCGTACATTTTTCCGTCACGAACCCCTTGAGAAACTCTGCGGACGTTCGAGGACCTCCAATGCATTCTGCACAAGAGGCCTTCTGGAATAACATAGGAGGACGCTTTTTTTCGCGTTTTTCTTTTATTTACCGCGGACCCTATTAACGCTCCTTAGGACCCCTGGGGGTCCACAGATCACAGTTTGCAAAACCGCTGATCAATAAACTGTCATAACAAGAATTTAAGGTGCTCTATACCTCTGTTAGATGAAGCTGGTAAGGACAGAACGGGGGAGGGAATTTAATTTCCCCACTAAATTTAGTGACAAATATGAATTGCTATAGACCAACTCAACTCTCAGACGTCAGGCCACTCCGGTGGCCCTGGTGTCGGCACTGCGCATGCGCAGATGCTTTGCCTCACGCGAATCTGGTTTCTGCACATGTGCAGTGCCCACACCCAGTGAGGGCCAACGCGGGCTTGTTTGTAAACAGTGTGTTGATGTATAATATAATTACACACAACAATTAAGGTGTTCCCGCTAAATCTAGCAGGGAAATCTCAGTTTGTCGTTATATTCAGGGAAAGGTGTTTCCTCGCTGAATTCAGCGGAAAAATTGCAGTGCATAGTTATATGCACCAACTTAAGTTTGCCTGCTACATTTAGTAGGAAAACTGAATTGGTAATGTTTTATCAGTTCAAGTTTTTAAAATAATTTTATAAAAGAAAAATAAAAAAAACATAATTTTTGTTTAATATTTAGGGGGAAGCGGTTTCCCGCTAAATTGTGCGCGGAAATTGAATAAAAAAATGATTATACATCATTTCAAATTTTCCCGCTAAATTTCGTGGGGAAATTACGTGGTTTTACTTTTGTGTTATATCTTTCAATTACTATTTTTTTCATCTTAGAAAACTTATATAGCCCAAAACATTTTGCTTGAAACAAACAAAAAGAAAACACAGAAAATAGAGCTACGTGATGCACGTCCATCAGCCAGCCAATGCCTTCAGCTTTTACTGTAATTCTTTATCAAATATCGCCTCAATTTGTCCCAGTTGTCGTACGCCATCGGCATCGCGGAGCCGGTGTCCATCTCCATCTTCACATACGGCACGGCCACCAAATCACCAAGCGAACTGCACAAGATCGTCAAGGAGAACTTTGACCTTCGACCGGGCAGGATCATTCAGTAAGTGAAGCACACCTGCCTGCGGGACTCGTGGGTCGAGATTCAGACATGTATTGTAGAGATGTAAACTCGAACATGATTCACTCGATTTCGGCACGTAATACACAAACTACATTTCCTGCTCAGGGTGGTTATGCAACTTTATGCAACGGTGCAACTATTTTCCATGGTGCTATTGGAAGCTTTAAAAGGTTCCAATAGCACCCTGAGAAAAAAAATTAATCATCCTCAGCCATCAATCGGTGCCTTACAATTAAATTCCGTAAATTAGTTGCTTCTATGATCAAAAAAAAAAAATTAATTCCTTAGTATCAGTGAAGCTTGCCGGAGGTGTCAAATGAACTTTCCAACATCCATTTTGGTTGCACGAGTACCCGTTTTGGAAAGCTCACAACACTCTTGTTTTACTTGCAAGTCACTGCGCAGTGCTAGTGCAGAGTCATTCAAATATTCTACGTAAACCGCGAAGAGCTTCCCCATTTTCTTAATATATTCCTCTTACCATATGTTCTTCAGGATTTCAGTTAATGGAGTTCGCATTTCAATTTCCCGCCCTCCCAGATCTTCTGCTTCACCTTCTCCATCTGCCATCTCTTTCAACTCCTTTCATGAACGCAGATGATTCAGATTTCCGCATCTCATTCGACAGGGTCACGAAAGTGCTTCTTTATGTTTTTTATTGATCGTGCAGTTGATACACTCACGTTGTCGTACCGAAAAAAAAAAACTGCTTTAAAGATTTCGAAGGAAAGCTCTAAGAATACAGCTGGGGCAATGGATAAACAATACAACTGACCTGTACAATCGGCTTGAATTGAGTGTGCTCTGGTTACGAAGCATATTATAATCATAGTCACGATTGTGCTTTAAACTGGAATCATGTATACTTGGTACCTTTATTCGGTGGTATTTCGCTTCTGCTTCATTACCCTCTGATTCTCAGACGTTTCTTTACATCTTCCATTTAATTCCGATTTTGTTTCTCTTTCATTTTCTTCGCCAAGTAGAAAAACATACTTCATTCAAGTGATTCTCGTAGCCTTTGAGAATAAAAATGTATGGCAAATTGGTAGGCAATTGTGTTGTATACGAGAAACGTTCTAGCGTCACAAACGTTTAGCGATACTCTAAATTTCCCGTATGCATTCATACGTGAAACAACTAGCAGGGCAAATAGTGTTGTAACACAATTGCTTTGATAGTTGTTCTTAGAATGAGACGATATTACCGGTAATCCGGATGATAAACCTGGCGATCTTCCAGAGCCTTCTATACACTCTCGAGCTCCTCTCCCTCAGTGAGCACAGGCGAATGAGCTCCTCCTAGCCTACTCCTCTGGTCACGTTACCTCCCCGGTTAACCAATCAGCATCGAGCTTCGCGGCCACGCTTATCAGGCTTCACGAAATGCGGAGCAACTAGCCAAAGAAAGTTTCACGTTCATAATTCCTCACACTGCAACAGCTTGAGGCGCGCACGCCTGTCCCTCTTCTTTGGTGCCAAAGACCCGGGATTACTGCGTTCAATCTCCACCACGGCACTTAAGTCCACGCAATTTCTTTAGTTACAGGGGGGGGGGGGGGCATTAAAAGTGAAGCAGAAACCTAATCACCAGCTTGTCTTTAATTCTGATTCAAGTAAACAAAACTCAATCGTCACACCCTTTCACTTTTTTTTTTCCAGAGACCTGAAGCTGAAGACTCCCATTTACAGAAAGACCAGCGCCTACGGCCACTTCGGACGGTCTGAATTCACCTGGGAACAGCCCAAGAAGATCATCCTTTGAATGAAGAGACCATTTTGATGCCCTTCTTGCGGGCATTGCAAATCTGTCGGAATAACGGAAGAACGGTGTTGAACGTTCTGGTTCTACAGAACTGAGCGCACCTGTTCGGGTCTATGTTGTTTTCGGTTTCAGCATGAGATTTTGGTCCACCAGGTCAGAATTGATCCGTGCACTTCTTCGAGAGAACACTGCCGCAAACTAAAGAAGCAATAAACGTGCCTAAGAAAAGGAAACGATTCTGTCACTTTTTCTTTTTAAGTGCATAGCATATATACGGCCAGCTTTTAGCTATTTCGTGTCCGCGACTGAGATGCAGCCCCGATTCTTGCGTCAGCGCTTTTGTTGTGTTTTATTAGTTACAACGTATGATTGTGTTTTATCAAAGAATATTTGAAAACATGCCTTGGCCGAGTTATCCTGAGGCAAGAGATGTAGGGGTAGGAGGACTATGTAAATTAGCATAAATATTTTTTTTTTTAAAAATGAGAAAAAAAAATGCTTGGGAATTTTTTTGGACGTTTTCTCGCTCCTTCCGCCGCTCTCGGCCCGAAAAGGAAAGATATCTCGCGCCAAGAGCGCGAGGACTCGATGGCCCACCGGCCCACCATCGCGTGTCAAGCGCGCGACGGCAGGTCGGCGGGGTTCACGTCCGTCTCCGTTGGTATACCCAAGTAGACAACGTCGAAAGCGCACCATCGATGGTGTTCGTCATGCTTGTGCACGTGTTCTATCATCGCTGAACCGATCATAAACAAAAAAAATGTATGGCAGATTGCTAGGCGACTGTGTCGCATACGTGAAATGTTCTAGCATCACAAACGTTTAGCGATTCTCTGAGTTTCCGGGCGCCAGACGCCTACGTTCACGGCCCTCTTTACCAGATAGTTTAACGCGCGCCATATGTACACTTGATAGCGTTAAATTTCCTAGAATGAAGCGATAGTAGCGCTAAGCGGGCTGATAAACTTGGCGATCTTCCAGAGTCTTAACTCATACGCTTGAGCTCCTTTGCCTCAGTGCGCATAGGTCAAGGACATGTGGTCAAGCTCCTTCTCACCTACCTCACTCCTCCTCATCTACCTCTCTGGTCGCGTGACCTCCTCGTTAACCAATCAGCGTCGAGCACCTCGCTACCCCCCTTCCGCTCAGCAACCAATCAGTGTCGAGCCTCGCGGCCACTCTTTTATCCAGGCTTCACTTTTATCTGGGCTTCCCGAAATGCTCAACACCTGGCCATGGAGAACGTTTCACGTTAAAAAACCGAGTAACTTGCGCTTTTGACGCTGCCTGATTGGTCCCATTACCTCGTAGCGTTTCCTTTTTTTTTTTGTTAACATCAAACGACAACAGACCTACAACCTCTTATTAAAACAAAAATAAAAAGCAGCATCGCGGTATTCTTTCTCCCTCGTTACGCTCGTTGCTACTGCTTTGTGAACAGGCCAGTACTGGGAGTTTTCCAGGGCAGCATAAAAGCCTGAACCCTGGTATAGCTAAACAACTTCGCAGTAACTAAAAAAGACACCGCCCATTTTCTTTTGCTACTTTAGCGAGAAACGTTGCGGTTTTGCTTAGCTTCGCTTGTCATAAGCATAAAAGTTTTGCACCCTTAAGGGTGGAAAAGGTAATCTAGAGATTCGTGCTTCGTGTATCAGCTGAAAAGTTAAGCGCGGTCCAGAAAGGGCTACCGGTGCTTTCCTCCTTGCTAAATACTTAGGAAAGAGCGGAAAACCCGGATGAACGCCTTGGACGCGTGCGTTGCTTCAAGTTCGCTGGTTTTCTTCGTGGTTTCTTCTAGATTTATTTAGAGCTAGCACGTTCAATGACGACAATCTCCACATCATCGGGACACCAATGTACGGGAATAGGCTGTACGAATAACAACCGAAAGTGCAGTACATTATAGGAGGACATCTGTATCGCGCACAAGATCCGACAAGGCGACTGCGGCTGCAATGTCTTCAAACTTCATCGATTTCCAAATGACCAGAGCCTCCGGCAGCAGTGGATTGAGTCCGTAAACAGAAAATACTTTTCCCCGACGCCATTCTCTCGAATGTGCTCGGAACATTTCGTGAATACAGCGCGAACCGAACTTACCACTCTACCGTCGATGAACCTGGGCTATGCCCGCAAGGTTGGTGCAAGCTTTCTCGTGATAATCGCTGTTTCAGCTTGTAACTTTCCGTAAGTTAATTTATCTTTGTGCTGATACGTTGCAGCGGTGACATGGACTTGATCTTATCATCTACATTCTACAACGCTCAGTTGAAGGCTCATTTCCGCTGCCGGGTGTGGCTGTACATTTTCGAGAAGTTAGTTCTATCGGTTTTTCTTAATCGTGATCTCCTGCGCGATAGCAGAGAGCCGTGAACTGTTGACCGCCACAGCGCGACTGCACGGGTTCTTGTTTAGCAAAGTAGCAGATAATTTAGTGATTTCGAATCGTCGAATCATCAATCGACTAGCTCCGGCAATGGGCCCATCTCCACTTCGCTGTTTTGAGTTCAAGACAAAGGGCATACTCGTCGTGGTGGCCGCCGTGATGACGTTCTTGTTCCGTCGGGCATCACCTCGTCGTTCAGGTCTCCGAGTCGACGAAGTACCTTGTAGGGTCCACAGTAGCGCTGCAGAAGCTTCTCTCTTAGACAGCGTCGTCGTATCGGGGTCCAGACCCACACACGGTCTCCGGGCTTGAAGCGAACGTCGATCCGACGAGGGTTGTACGGGTAGCGTCGACACGTTGTTGGTCTTGAATCCGGAGCAGGGCGAGCTGACGAGCTTCTTCCGCCCGTTGAGCAACCACTTGGGCGTCGTGGCTCCCATCGTCAGCTGGTTCGTAAAGCAGCATCGCGTCGAGCATGGTCGTTTTTTTCGTCCATGCACCAGATGAAAAGGAGTAACTCCGGTGGTCTCTTGAACCGCAGTGCTGCAGGCGAACCTGAAGTAAAGCAACACCTAGCCCCACGTCTTGTGCTCTACGTCGACGTACATGATCATGTCGGCGATTGTCTTGTTAAGCCGCTCCGTCAGCCCTTTGGTCTGCGGGTGCTATGCCGTGATGCGACGATGGCAAGTGTGGCTGAGATGAATAATTTCTTGTGTCAGCTGCGCCATAAACAACGACCCGCGGTCTTTAATTAGCGCCTCGGGAGCGCCATGCCAAGGGACGATGGACTCGATGAAAAACTTGGCGACTTCAACCGCAGTTCCAGACGGAAGGGCCTTGGTCTCGGTGTACCGCGTTAGATGATCGGTGGCTTTGATTATCCAGCGGTTCTCCAAAGTTGATGGCGTAAAGGAACCAAGCAAAATCATTCCGATTTGCTGGAATGGCATAGACTGGGGAGCAGTGACGTACCAACTTGTTTTTGAGTGGGGGGGCAAACCAGACAAGACCGCCCCAAGGCCAGTGGGCGGTGCCTTTGGTATCCCCTGGGCGCCGCCGGCCAATGTTTGCCGTGCCCAGTGGCGGCTGTTTCAAGGGAAAGGGGGGGGGGGGGGGGCAAAACACATGCCTTGCCCCCCCAATACGAGAACTGGGAGGGCAAGCGCCTCCGGTTGGTACGCCCATGCTGGGGAGCGATTATAGCTGCAGGAGTCTTGTTGGCTTCATCGCCGTCGTTGGCACTCGTTGAACGATCCAGTGAAGAGGTGAACGGTCTTCTGAAGCTTAGGCCAGTAGTTCCTCTCGCGGATCCTGGCGAGTGTCCGGGTGTAGCCAAGGTTTTCCGCTGATGGGTCATCGTGGCAAGCTTGGAAGATCTCTTCGCGATGGACGCTGGGGACCACCGAAAGCCATGCCGTGTTGTTGTCGCCGAAGTTCTTCTTGTAAAGTACATCCCGTCAGATGGCAAAGGACGGCAGAGCTCGCAAAAAGACTCGGGGCACCGCAGTATTCCGGCCTTCAGGTGGTCGATGAGCGCGTGCAGCTCCGTATCATCCCCCTGAAGTTGTGCCATGTGGCCGGCGTTCACTGCGTCGAGAAAAACATCGTCCTCGTCGTCGTCGTTAGTGCGCTCGGATGCCAGCTTGACGGGGCCCTTGAAAGACAATCGGCGTTACTGTGCTTTCGGCCAACCTGTAGACCACGCATTCATGTAGAATTCCTGCAGTCGGAGACTCCAGCGAGCTAGGTGTCCTGAGGGGTCATTTAAGTTTGCGAGCTAGCAGAGCGAGTGGTGGTCTGTTACCACGCTGAAAAGTACTTCCTACAGATGGGGTCGATATAGCCTAGACGACAACAAGGCACTCTTTTTCTGTCGTTGAGTAGTTGCTCTACGCCTTAGACAGCATCCGACTTGAGTACGCGATGACTCGCTCTGTGCCTTTCTGCCTTTGGATTAGTACGGCGCTAAGTCCGGTTTTATTGGCGTCGGTGTGGATTTCTGTTTCTGAAAACTGGTCGAAATAGCCAAGGACAGGAGGGGTTTGAAGGCGTCGTTTCAGTCCGTCGAATGCCCACTGTTGCTCTTATGTCAACTTAAATTTTACGTCGTCCATGAGGTGCGCCAGTGGTGCAGAGAGCTTGGCGAAATCCCGGACAAAGCGCACAAAGACCCAGGAATCTTCTTACAGCCTTCTTGTCCGACGGCGGTGAAAATGCGGCTACGGCGCACGTCTACTCATGGTCAGGATGAACACCTTCGCTGCTCACAACTTGGCCCAAGAACTACAGTTCCTTAAAAGCAAATCGAAATTTTGTCGGCTTGAGGGTGAGTCCTGCGTTCTTGATAGCTTGTAGCACGGCCCGGAGTCGTCTTAAGTGCTCGTCGAAGTTGCTGGCGAACACCACAATGTTTTCAAGGTAGACGAAGCAGCTCTGCCATTTCAGAGCGGCGAGCATGGTGTCCATTACATGCTGGAAGGTCGCTGGCGCCGTGCATAGCCCGAAGGGCATCAATTTAAATTGGAAAAGTCAGTTTTATGGCAGCTACGAGGAAAAAAACAATTCCTAAAATTCGACCATTGTATTCTTGAGCATGAACTCGCGAGGGTAACTGAATACAAATACTTAGGATTAACATTCACTTCCAACTTACGTTGGAATGCCCATTTAGGTAAAGTGTCAGCTAAGGCTAACAAAGCAATATGTGGAGCAGATACTTATGTTCTTAACCCAAATTTCGTAGCTTTTAAGACTTTTGTAACTAACCTGTGATCATTTTGTTGTGCATAATTTTCAAGGCGTCAAGCTGTTCATGAGCACAAAAAAATAAACGAATGAATGAATGAATGAATGAATGAATGAATGAATGTTCCTATGAAGAAACTTATCGAGTGCTTCACCGGAAATAAAAAAAATTGCCTAAAAAGGCCGGTCATTGAGTACGCCAAAATTGTGTGGGATCCATATAGCCTGGCAAATTTAACCAAGCCAAAAAAAAAAATCCAACGTTTAGCTTCTAGGTTCATATTTAACAAATACTGACGCGACCATTCTCCCACTGAGCTTTGCCAACAGCCTGAACTGCCTACGCTTGAGTTTAGAACAAGTTTTGAACGACTGCAATTTATTTTCTCAATAATATAATGATTATGTAAAAATATATAAAAACAATTATCTCCAAATTCTTAGAGAAGAAACCTCGAAGCATCGGCATAGTTTACATATAAGAGAATAATCAGTAAGAAATGATTGCTTCAAATATAGCTTCTTTTGTTTTTCCCCAGAGCCATCAGAGAATGGAACAGACTGCCGAATGACACTGTGACTTCATCATCTTCTATGACCTTTTTGAATATTGAAAGCGTTTTAATTTATGCAAGTCATTAAACACTACCGTGTTTACTCACCACGCGTCGGCATGAGTTATATTTTAAACATCAGTCGACTGAACGGCTTTACTTTTCATTTCTTTGTGTGACCTGTATGATGAATATGTTTTCATGGTGGCTTTTTGTTTTATTATATCTTTCACTCCCGTAACCGCCCTGTGATGGAGCTAACAGTATTATTAAATAAATGGATAAAAATGATACGGGTCAAGGGAGGCGAGGATACTCAGCGTGGCGGAGGTGCTTTGGCCACGTCCGTATGCGGCCGCTACAAGTGCCTCCGCTGTCCAGAAAAGCACGTCGTCTGCTCCTCGACATGGCGATATCGGCAACGTCGATCGGTTCCAGGCGCGAAGCTCGGGGCCGATCGAGCGGAATGACATCGTCATGAGGTGGCAAAAGCACCTGCACTACTTCGCACGACACGGAGAAGAATTGCGAAATATTTCTACTTCGTGTCGTCGAGGGTAAAGGCAGGGCACAATGTAACTCTGTCCCACGAAACCTCCATAAGCGACAATGGTAGGTCGAGGCAATATTGCTTACGTGATTTACCACGCGACTGATCGCAAGCTACGAGACTTGGTATGAACACCACGTTTCACAGATGAATAAATACTGCGTTGAAGGCGCCATTTCAGTAGGCATCCTTCATTTAATAAAATTACACGAGCACACTTTTTACGTGTAGGAAGGCGAAAGGCCAGTCAAGGACGACTTCTAGGACGACGTCGAGAACGACGCCTAGAGGACGACGTCTATAGGACGACGTCAAGAACGACGCCCAGAGGAGGACACTTAAGGAGGCTGTGGCGTATTTGAGTGGGCGGCCATGTTTGCCTGCGGATGCCGCCGTAGATGTAGACGCTGCAGCTGCCGATATCGAGACTGTACATGTAGACGCGGTCACTTCACAGCCCATCGCACGAAGCACATAACGGGCAGATATGAAGTCCGAAGCGCACCTTTTGCACACGACGCTCCGGCGGTGACATCACGCTAATGACGTATGATGACGCTGGGGGACATCACGCTGACGACGCTTGATGACGTATTTTTATGGCCAACTTTCGGGAACAACGCCGACGTCACTTGTTTTTCACTTAATGTGACAAGTGAGGTCGTCCTAGAGGTCTAGGACGACGTCTAGGACGACCGCAAGGACGACGTCAAGGTAATGGGACAAGTAGGGTCGAACACTGAGCGGCGCGTGCCGCGCAATTGAGTTTATATCGTTTTTTTTTTTTTTACACTTTTTCGCTCAATGGGACAAGTAAGGCTTTCAGCTTTAAAAGCCAGCAGAGAGGTAGACGGAGATCGGTGAGGCAGCACGGTGGTGGCGTCAACCGAGCACATAGTGGTGATGAGTACAGCATTTTCACGCCTCCCCAAAGAAACCACCACGAGGAAAGCTCATACCACCACGAGTTTGCAACGCAACGTGTCAGAGACTCAGAGGTATACAGCAAACGAACGAAGAAAAGTGGCGCCGACAGACCTTCTTCCGGTCTCGAACGGACATTTTGTCGAGACGCTCGATCAAGCACGACGACGTTGAACACTTGTCGGCGGCACAACAGGGTAATTCTCAAGTCATCAAACAGAAACTACCGCGCACAAAAGCAGATACCAACATAAATTTGCGAGGTAAAGCGCAGAAAAATCGCTGCGAGAAGCCGGCAGCGTGCACCCGGCCGACCGCCCGGAGATAGCGTGGCAGGAAGGAAGCGCACGCCGTGATTGGCCGCACCCTCAACACGACAGCCCACGTCACAATACGGGCACCGGAAAAGTTGAAAATATTAGGGAGTTTTCGTAGATCGCTTTCGCCGTCCCGCAAAGCTCTCCGTAACACGCTACGCTACCCGGAACTCTACAGTCAAGGCCATCGGCGCGCAGGCGCATTAGCGGCTTCTTCGTTGCGGAGGGCTTAGCGGAGTGGGAAACGTGGTTTACGAAAACTCCCTATTGAACCCCCTGATGCGTGTACGGATGGTCCGGAACACGTAAAAACGAAGCGGTGACCTCAGAAGCGGAAGCGAGAATCCTTATGTGTTCCGGTGCACGTAAGTGGGACCACGCCACCCTTCATACGAAGCACAGATGCCCCGGTGACCCTCGACGTAAGCACACGTAAACTCCCGTAACATAACCTAATTTAAACACTCGGCACTACACCCTTTCAGAACCATCATTTCAAGTAATATACTCTTTTAGTAAAGTTACACCCTTCATTTTTGAAGAGACTCAAAAAGGCGTGAAAAATGGCCCTGCAATGCGGCGAAGCCACCTTATACCTGCTTGAAATATATACTGGGTGGTTTCATCTCAAATCGGGCAGGCTAAAGGGTCCAACCATGTTGAATAAACCTGAGACTGGGGCAGAAATGAACAAACAAGTCGAAGGAACAGAAAAGGACAGGACGACGTCGTCCTGTCGTTTTCTGTTCCTTCGACTTTCACCAGCTCCCGCCTGCACACTTACTATATTATCTTTAAAGGGTCTATTTTTTTTAATTTTGAGAAAAAAAAAATGTAGGTTTTGGGGGCATTTCTCAAATGAAGGAGGGCGCAAACCGCATGTTACCCAGATTTTTTGTTCTCGAGTTACGAAGCGTAGAAGCCGCAGTGGCAGAAACTAATGTTTTTGCCTGCCGTCACAGGTCGCGTGTTTGACAACCTCTGCTGGCGCTAGTCTTTTTCCTCCACCATTTTAACTTTTTTCCCCTCATTTAATAGGTACTATATAGATATCTTGACGTATTAAAATATTTCTAGAAATGCTATTGTTTTCTAAAAAAAAATGGCATACTCGTCACTTAGGTCGATTTTTCGTTAACTTTGACAGGTCATTACTTTGTCTGTACTTTATCAATTTTCTTTCTTTAGCTTTACTATAGAAAGCACAAAGCAAGCCCATTATAGATATATAATAATATCATTATAATTTGTTGACTAGCCGCTCCGCTACCTTCACGTAAACGTAAAAAAATATCAAATGTTGAAAGTTTGAGGTCGATTTTCTCAAAAACCTCATTTTTGAAATTTTTCATTTTTTATTCTTTTAGATATAATAGTCGACTACAAAAAAAAAAACAATCTAGAAATTTAATATTTTGGTTGTATGTCCTCTATTTGAGCAGCAATCGTGTGAAATATGTGCTCATTTTACTAAAATACAGCAACCTTACTGGCATTGTGCGCCTCTGCGATTTCAAAAATGTTTTTATTTTTGTTTACGCGTAAAGTAGGCGAACTTGTGATATTCATTGTAATTTAAAACTTGAAATAAGAGAGAAGCCACATAAGCACACTACAAAACACTGAGTAACAAGAATATACAAATCAAAAGGCCACGCAACATGTCAAAAAATTGTTCCTATATAGACCAAGAGCGGAGAGAGAAAAAATGCCCGTTCCTTCTCACCCCGCGCGTCGTCTGCTCCGACGACCAAGCGAACGTTGAGACGGTTGGTGTGCGAGCCTAAACCTTGGCGCACGACCGACCTGTCTGACGCGTAGACGAAGAAGCATTTCTCTCCGGTCTCGGTTCGAGTGCATGGGCACGGACGTTACTGCCAGAGTGGTGTCCACGGCGTCTGCGTTCCACGGGAACGCCAGACAATATCCGATCCTGAATGGATGCGCAGCAGGGTTGGGCAGAAATACTCAAAAATGTATTTGGAAATACAAATACTGGGATACATAAAAATAGTACCTAAAATACTGATACTGAAATATATCTGTAAAAGTGTATCGCGATACGTATCGGAAATACATTTTAAATAGAGGCAAAATGTATTTGGAAATACAAATACAGGAATACATTTTAGGGAGGGCAGAAATACAAATACAGAAATACTGATACTGCAATACATTTTTCAAATTTGTTTGAGACGCCAAATGAGATGAAGCTTGAAGTTGGAAGTGAAAGGTTGTGATCCTGAACCTGAAGTTACTTTCCCGTAGGCTTGGCACTTTGCCTTGAAGGTTGTGATTTCGGACGACGAGGACTCTTGAATTGGCTCAAAAAAACGTTCCATCAAGTTCTGACCACGGTGCAATCTCTGACGTCCTGTCTGTCTGACGAGGGATGTGAAAAGACTTCGACCTCTAAATACATTTTATGTCATCCTAAATCCAATCAAATCGTCACCACGCCCCTGTCCAATAAGGACGCCCCTGTCAACATTTATCACATGACGTCACGGTGAAATGAACTGGTATTCTTTATTTGTAGGGTTGGCCTTGAACATGAAACTTTACCACGCTGCTGTATGAAAGGACCATACTTACTTTTGTTGTAGGTTACCTCGTTGAATATCGTGCAGGCTTTTCGAGAATGATGGGCCACCTGAAGCATCCTGAGACACATGTCTTATCTTCTGTTATGGTTGAAAAAACGATACGGTGGCATCCCTGTTGTGAAGGTCCTTCCTGCCGACCCTCCGCCACCGACGCATGGATTTCAGTCCTCAAGTTTTGCCTTGCATACTCCAAATAGAGACCTCGTAGATCGCGACCTGATATTGCCCGCACAGGTGCGAGCTCTCTGAGAAACAGCGCGCTTGAGACGAGTCGCAGTTGTACGAAGTCCGGGTCGCCACAGCGGGGCCACGTCTGACCTCCTTCCTGGGTTTCGGATCACCGGAGCAGCGGGTGACTTTCACGTCGGCTGATGACGCACCCCTGAGCCGTGCAATATTAGGGGCGTAGCCGCAGACGCATTCGAATATGTGTTGAACTTCACTGCGTCAGTCATCCTACTATTTCAAGTTAACCACTGCCAGGCTCGTGCTGCAACGACCTGTGACTCAGCTTTGCCGGCTGGCTGTACTGTGGACGCTAGGGCAAGAGAGACGGTTAGCAGCGGGCTTTGGATGCCAGCAAACAAAAACTCAAGAAACCCTATACCTAAGGACCTGTGGCACAAGATGCTTTGACTCCACTCCTGGCACGCCACCTGGTTCGTGTCCCCGACTACGCAACACTTCTCAGAAGAGAGAAGAGGACGCATAGAAAAGTAGTTAGGAGAATCGGAAGGAGCCTTGATCAGCATTGTAACCATGCCCCAGCATCTCAGAAGTAAAAAAAAAAGCGCTCGAATTTTTTTTTTTTTTTTTTTTTGGGGGGGGGGGGGGGGGGAGTATTTCTCAAGAAATGTAACGAGATACATTTCACCCTGATTGTATCGCGATACAAAGGAACGTTCACAATGTATTTCGATACAGGAATACAGATACTGGTGAAAAAAATGTATCGCGATACAGAAATACAGATACGAAATGTATTTTTGAAATACTATCGCGATACATTTGTATCGCGATACTGCCCAACCCTGATGCGCAGTGTGTACGTGTTCTCTACCTATCCTCTAAGAGTGAAGTGAAAGCTTCTTGCACCTCCTTCCTCTTTAGCAGAGCCAACACTGGAAAGGAAGCCGCCTCCTCTCCAACGTTCGCTCTGCGAAACCATCTCAAGTCGGGGCGGTCCTGGGCTCGTGTCGGCGTGATCGCCTTCTTCTTCCCCGCTGGCCGGTCACTACACGTCTGTAAACGTGGCGGGTATAAGAGAAAGCAAGACTGTTAATTTCCTAAATAAATATGCCACCCTCCTAGCCATGAAATATACCTCTCCCAATTCAACAGTAGTGACAATACCTTATTGCTATATAGTTATTGCTTTTAATTTCTGGAAGACTTCGGGCCCAGGAGACATGGCCACATCCGTTGCCCAACCGCCTGCAGGACGTCGCGATTCCAGACGAATACGCCGTGAACAAGGATGGAGCACCGTTCCTTCTTCACAATTCCGGTGTGACTGACGCAGAGCGCTTCATTATGTTACCCCTTACAAAAATGATTTCAGACTTTCTGATGAAAATGTGTTGACTTCTTGTCGACTCTGGTTATTTCCTTTTGACTGACTTTCTGTTGACATTGTCAACAGGAAGTCAACACACCTCTTGAAGACTCCGTGGTGAAAATTTCTGTTGACTTCCTGTAGACATATTTATCAGAAAGGCTGCAGACTCTCTGCTGCCTGCATGTTGAAGAATATATGTTGACTTCTTGCAACCCATTTCAACATAAAGTCTGCAGACTTTCTGGTGTTTCCATGTTAAAGGGGCGATGCAAAAATTGTTGTACTTTGCGCAAATACCGCTTAGAACGGATCCCTGACGTTAATGACCTATGAAACACGTGTTCGTTTTTCACCCCACGCAATAGAAGTTCCAGTAAAAAATTAAAGAAAAACGAGCAGCATTCACCCCCTCAACTCGCAGCCAGAAGAAGCGGCCACGTGATCTGGAGCCGATTATATGCCGCCAATGTTGATCATAGCCACGCGCTGGGGTTGGCAAAGCACAGGACACGCGCTGAGTTCCAGACATTGTTATGGCTCGGCTATTGTCGTCGTTGCGGCGATTGGACACGGGCCACTACCCGAATGCTTCTCGAGCTAGTAATTATCACGAGCCTAAATCGAGTGCCCACGCAATGCTCGGGTCCAATCTATAAACAGCATTCAAATATCGTCATATGGGTGTACTGCGATCCCCACTTTACGTCATCAAATTTTGCAAAGGAGAGATTGAATGAAAATGATCGCTTTTGTCTGTGAAATTACACCGCAACAAAGGAGTTTCTTGGCCAGTGGCGTTGTGTGCGAGTAACCTTGAGTCCCACTAGTGCCAGTAAGCTCGTGTAAAGTGAAAAACATTTCAATAGAATATCGTTGCACCGCCCCTTTAAGTCTTTTTGTTGACTTTCTGCAGCCATATTTATCAGAAAGGATGCAGACTTTCTGCTGCCTGCATGTTGAAAAATATATGTTGGCTTCTTGCAACTCAGTTCAACATAAAGTCTGCAGACTTTCTGGTGCTTCCATGTTAAGTCTCTTTGTTGACTTCCTGCAGCCATATTTATCAGAAAGGCTGCAGACTCTCTGCTGCCTACATGTTGAGGCGTTCGGAAGGCATGCCCTGCCGTTCTGGCTTTGTAAGTGACTATAGTGACTTGAATGAATGAACCAATGCTTTCTTGTAAGAGATATCGTCCACGACCTTCAAAACACTGTTTTCCCTGTGATGGCCTCCCGAGGAGAAGATCAAATACTTAAAACCTTAATAAGTGTTGAGGTGGTCACCGGCCAAATGAATTCCTTTAATATGTAGGCTATATAAGGCTCTGGAGCAGTCAATGGGACTGTGTTTCAGGTGTTCAGTGCCTCATGGTGTTTGTGTTTGTGTTCGTTTCTAATGTGTAGTTCTCGGATGTATGTAGTTGTAGTGCCTTCAAATAACACAGCGACACCATTTACTAACAAAACGAAAAAAAGAAAATCGCGTTTTTTTTTTTTTTCTTTTTACGGAATTTTGCTGCAGCCAATTTGGAGGAGGCTCTGGCGACACAGAGACTACAAATGGTCTGGTGCCAATGAATCGCCTTGGAGTCACAAGGTTGTCTTATGCTAGAGGTTTAGCTTTTCAGTGGAGTGTCAACAAAAAGTCGACACCTAGGCGCCAAGAAGTCTACTGCCTTTCTAATGAACTTTGGGCCAAACGGCTCCTGGAAGTCAAGTCAAAAGCTAAATACAGTCTGCAGACAGTATGATGGAAAGCTGTTGACATGTAATACCTGTGTTGACTTTTTTCAGCAGACTATCCACAAAAAAGAATTACACTTTTTCGTAAGGGACGTAGCCCAGACACGCTGGCGCTGCTAGGCACTTCACGGCAGTGGTTTGCAGATGGAACCTTTAAAGTGGCACCTGCTCTCTTCTATCAGCTATATACAGTCCACTGCAAGGTTAATGGCGCGGTCATCCCTGCAGTGTATGCTTTGATGAAGTCTAAAACAGAAGCTGCGTACACTAAGCTGCTCTCGGTTCTAAAGACCAAATGTGCCGCTGCTGATCCACCCACCGTTCGACTGGGCTCCGAACAAGCCGCGATTAACGCATTTATAGGGCGTTTCCTTCTTGTCAAGCTCCTGGCTGCTTCTGCCATATGTGCCAAAGCGTGTACAGGAAGTTGAAGAGCGAGGATCTTCAGGAGTCGTATCGAGTTGACGGCGCGTTTAATCTGCCCGAAGGGGACGTCTTTGATGCCTTCGAGGAGTTATCGAGGGTGCCAGGGTTTCCTCCGGAGTTGCTACCGGTCCTGGATTACTTCGAGGACAATTTCCTGGGACGACTGACGGCCTTGGGCTGACGGGATCCAAGGTTTCAACTTTCCAGCCTCTCTCTGGAACCACCATGCAACCGTGCTCCGTGTTGATGCCAAAACGACAAACTCAGCAGAAGCGTGGCACCGAGGGTTTCAGACCCACGTTCAATGTAACCAGCCAGGCCTGTGGAAGTTCCTGGCCATCTTGCAGAGAGAAGACGTCCTGAACCTGCACCGCCTCGAGCGTGTCATCATGGGGGTTGGAGAACAATCGTCGAAAAAATATAGACTCCGCTTCTCGGCTTCAAACGCTCGAGGCGCGCTATGCAAGGCTCGGCATCATCGGCTATCTGAAAGGTGTAGCTAACAACGTTTCGTTTTAGCATACTGTACCATTTGGAGATGTTTGTGGTATTAAAACTGTGTGCCTCCACTGGCTTTCATTTTTTTCTCAGCGTCATTGATAATGATCTTTAATCTCAAATAAAACCTGAGCACGCCTACTACTTTCTGAATTATTTAGAGTTTGTGCTTGCAACATATATGTATGACTGACAATAGAACTTACAAATACCAGAGTTCTCACATTTGCAGGGAACACACCCGTTTCCTTCCAGCACAGCACTTAATGTTTACATCAGAAGTTGAGTAAACAGCTTTAGATATTATCTATTTGTAAACATAGATAAACTCGTTTAAGTATTATCTTAAATGTGAGTAGATAAAGTATATCTGCCAGTAACTTCTAAATTAGAAAAAAAAAAAAAAAAAAAAGCCCTTGGACTCTTTTACAACCAAATTTTCCCAATGCACTGTTCACCGAAATTTTCGCTACCGAAATGTCCGATACCTTAACAACCACTACCGAAATGTCCGGTACCGAAATGTCCGGTACCGAAACGACCGCGTACCGAAATGTCCGCACCGAAACGTCCGGTCCCGAACCGTCCTAGACCCGTGAAGAGTAGTCAAATTATTGTAGTTATTAATAGTTTAGAAAAATAATTGCTGGTATTTACATTGCCTCGTCAATACCATCAATTATCTTTCCAAATGATTAATAATTTTAAAATAATTTGAGAACTCTTACTACAATTTATATTAGACCAAATAATGATAATCGATTACAGGTCACCGATTTCAGAGTTAAAAATTCGTAATTGATGTACAGCATCACCAAAGCAGGCTCTTCCCAAACAAGGTGAGGGATTAGCAAAAGCGGGCCCCATGGCTTTTTTGTCGTTTAATCTTCAATAAAATAAATATTTATGGGTAAATAACCCGCATCTAACATTTTCCAATTACTTTTACGGTGCTTTGTAGCTGAAAACTTTACCACAGTAAAACGTGCATATAGAAATGTCGGCACTGAAATGTATGTGTTAAAAAGCTAGAAATTGAAATCAAATTGCTTCATAGAACATACCATTTCAGGATCAATCTCTATACAAGGCTACCAGCTATTATCTTTCCAAATGGTTACTAATTTTACAATAATTTGAGAACTCTTACTACCATTTACATTAATTAATTACAGGTCACCAATTTTTTAGTTAAAAAATTGTAGAGCCCATCCACTTCACGTGAACCTCGAGTCCGATTCCTGGAGGATGACCTCTAGGACGACTTCTAGGATGACCTCGAGGACGATTCCTAGAGGATGCGGGGACGACTTCAAGGATGACGCCTAGGATGACCTCAAGGATGACCTCGAGGACGACCTCGAGGACGATGCCTAGAGATGGTAACAAGGGATCAGGACCTATCCAATAATGCCAAGAAAGGCTGACTCACGCTGGTTTCCCTCTTTTTATTTTTATTTATTCATACTTGCCACGACCAATGGGTAGTTTTCTGTTGACGTGAGGAAGCATTTTCCCCCAGATCCTAGCCCACAACAGCTTCGCTGTAAAAAATCCGAGGACCCAGTCACTTCTTATGAGTAGTAAATGCGAAAGCATGCTGCCTGCGACGTATTGCTTCTGCCTCGCGTTGTCGAAGGGCCTCGTCCTCTTGCCGCCTGAGACGCTTTGAATTGCGATCCGCTTGCGACTCACACTTTCGAAAGGCTTTGCTAGCGCGTTGCGCGGTAACCGGACAAAAGCTCACCGGACAGAAGCTCACCCGTTTTTTGACAGACCCAGACAAAAGCTCACCTCATTCTTTTTTTGCTACCCGGGGGCGATGGACTTAGCACCATTTTTAGGAGAACTGGCATCTTATCCCATGGGAAGGTGTCGACAGATAAGCCATAACAGGCAGAGGAGCAGCGATTTGGGACCAAAATTTAGGTTACTGAAACTGAGTAGAGCTGATAAGATAAAGCTTGCTTCACTCAAGGTACACCGGAGCACCCTCATGCCACGCCCAAGAAACTTCGTGAACCGAAGTTTTTGAACCCGAAGAGTGACCAAAGAAGCGAATTCGCAGTTCGGTGACCGTCGCTTTTTTTTATTGTGCTTATGTCACGCTAAACGCGAATGCAAAGGTTAGGCACATAGTCTTTATTTAATGCATGAGGCTGATTGAATGCCTGCGGGAAAATCAGGCGCTCGTTGCCACGGCATTGACACAAGCCCGGAGAGGTGACCCCCAGAGAAGCTGGCGCGAAAAACCACACTGCGCCTGCAGAATCGTCTGAAAAATATTTCAGAGGGGTTCCAAGTACACCCATATCTACACAGAGTGTTGGAGCTGGTACGGGACTACATTCACTTCTAACCAATTGATAAATAAACTTGTTTCTACTGTAATCAACGAACCATGCACCTGTCACATTTAATTTATCGTTGCATTTTAGTGTCGCACGTATGCACCTAAGTTGTCCGCACTCGTGTTAAGACCAACATGAAATTTTCTCTTGGTGAGCTTTTGTCCGGGTCTCTGGAAAAATGGGTGAGCTTTTGTCCGGTGAGCCTCTGTCCGGTGAGCTTTTGTCCGGTGAGCTTTTGTCCGGGATTCGCGTTGCGCCGTTGCGTACCGTCAGCCGTGTATCCGACACTTGACAACGATGGTGGATTTCGCTGCCTGCCTCCTCGCTCCTTGTGCTGCATTATTACGCTCCCTTAGTTTGACCACGGTGTACTTGCGTGGACACGCAGGTTTCGCAATGGCTGAGGTTGCAGCAGCCGACGATGTAGATGCTTGGGGCGCCGCCATGCTCGTCGGCGCACTACAAACACGCAACAGATTGAGTGTTACTGCTGCCTTTGACACTATACTCCTGGTATAACGTCCTGTTTAGCAGAGCAACTGCAATTGTAAATTGCGCAGCTACAAAATCGTAATGTTAGTGTGAGACTGTAGCAGCGCAGGCCCAGAAATATCTAAAATGTGCAAACACTCTGCGCTAAATTGGCAAATGGGGCACCAAGATGCGTAACGGAATGCAAACTGCACGCCCCTTGCATGAGTGGTTCTTTTGTATGAATACTTAGAAACAGTCTTCTAATAATATCTCTCTTCCTGGTTCGACTTTAATGTTGACGTGATGCGGTCAATATTAGTGGGGAGGGGAGAGTTGGATGCTTTTTGTTCACAGTGAGCAGAGACACAAGAAAACGAAAGGAATGCCTTAAATATGTAATATTTCCGATTCATGTTGTACAATACAGACGAGGACATTTTCCACCTCTAACAGTCTACACTAGTGTATGAAGCTTTCACAGAAAGCGGAAAAATATTGGAAATCAAAGTTCTGAGACGGTTTTTACACAATGCAAAACAGGATATATTTATGATGTTCTCTATAACAATAACCTCTGTACATATTTAAAACACGCAGGAGAACTGCAGTCCAAACACTAGCCACTGCCAGGAAAAAAAGAAAAAAAAAGTTCCTGCACTGGGGGCCATTGAACTTTTCGCAAACCCTTGTGGTCGTGGTCAAAAATCGTTACTCGACCTGAAACCTATTTTGAACTTGAAAACTGACCAGCTATGTGACAATCTTTTGATTTACCCCAAAACAAACAAACCAACACACAAAGGAGCAACGTGCCTGAGGCACTCGTAAATAACCCGACAGAATGTTGTCGACCTATTCCTTTCACACCATCAAATTTGTCATTCTGAGTAGACAACGAGCATGCTACCTAGAGTAATGGCAGACTGATGACGTGTGAACAGCTCCTATACTCGAACGACAGGCAGGAAATAAGATGCTGCATTTCGGGGCTTACACAAAGACACATTTTGGCAACTAACATACACAAGGGACCAAACTCACGCATGTGATGAAATAAATTAGAAGCGGCCCCGCTACGCTTCATCACTGGGACGGCCACAGGAAATGTGTTGTGCACGGTGCGCTTGGAGCGCCGCCTAGCAAAGCTGCTGTTAGGAGTGGCTTTCTCGTACGACTGCCTAAACATGCCACACACACTTTCAAAACACTCAGCGATGACGGTAAGTGTATAAATATTGTAAGAACAAATATATCCCAGAAAAATACTGCAAGTAGAGACTCCGACGGGTGGCATTTGTGCAGGCAGGACTTTTAAACAGCTGCAGTCGCTATTTACGGTGGGCAGATGTCGACGCAAGTGCAGCTCTGCGGACACAAAAGCCAAAAGAACCGCGAAAAGGAATGGCCTATACCCAGCGGGCCAAAAAGTGTTTTGTTTGCCAAGCGTTCGGGTCAACAACGCCTTTTACTGTTTAATGGACGTTAGATGGAACTATGAGAGGAAATTTTAGAATGCTAGAGGACAGCGGGTTATGTTCTAATACGGACCGAGGTTCGTTAGAAGCACCCCAACCAAACGCTTTGTGGGCACTTTTCGATCGAATTAAATGATGGTAAAATAGAGATCCTGCTACAATTTGCATTGGCCAGAAACTATGAAGAACGAAAATCAAACAACATGTGATGAAATATACATACCCTGAGTCAAGCTAGGCTTCATGTATGCAAGTTTAGACATAAACACATCCCCTTGAATTGGTTATCAGCAGACAAATCAACACTAAACCCAAACAAACCACAACGTGAAGGGGCACTAATTAAATACAACCTGCTTTAACAAACAAATATGCACCAGGATGAAAAAATAAAGGAGGAATAGTACCCTAATTTGTTCGCACCACGCACGGTCCCGCTGGCGCTAAAAAGTGAGACAAAAGCCTCTTTGGGATTCCGTTGGCGACGGCATGAGGACGCTGTCTCCTGGCCAAAGCTACGCAGGCAAGCGCTTGGGGCACGAGGCACATGAAAGAGCTCATCTGGCAGTTCAACGTATGGCACTTCTGTCGCAAATGTCACCCTGAAAGACTAGTGGTTTCCTTGTGGATACAGGCTCAAAGACACAGCACTTTTACATATACAAGAAGAAGCTCTTGTCCCTTGCTTCTCCATCTGCAATGCCATAAAACAAGGCGCACCTTCTACGTAGCACAACACTTTTGTGGCAAGGACCTCCCCAACTTTGCGAAAAAGCGCTTTTTGCAAAGGTCCGTTCGGGCGTCTTCGGTCAACGGCAAGGGTCGTTCGTCCGTTTGGCAAAACGGCGACGGCTGGTGGAGTACCCAGAACATGTTTGACATTTCCACGGGGGGTTGTCACCTGAAGTGGGAGCACCGCACATGAAGTCATGCGGCTAACTAACAATAATTAGCAAAGCCGTTTTTGAACATTCTGTTCCAAAGACTTGGGCAGTCCCCCAGTAATCTGTAGTTTCAACAGCGCTAGCCCCTTGTCCCTTCCCTTTTAAATTTCTCGAAGTGGATACAGGTGTGGAGGCATATTTCGAAATTTCATCTACTACAACATATGCAAACTTAGTCTTGCTAATTATAACACGTCAGAGACTTTTCTCACCACTCACAGTCCCTTTCTCTCACAAAATTTAGTGCCTGCAAGACACTGAGATCCTGCCATTTGCCCAGTCTGCAAAAGTTGCGCCTAACAAAATAGTTACGCACAATATTATAGTATCTAACAGTAAGGGGTAACAGTAAGTGCACCATTTAGACTGTTTAACAATAAAGGTAGCTTAAACTGTCCGGAGTACAATCGATTCCCAAAGCTGAAACCATAATGCGAACCTAAAAGATCTTCCTTTCTTCGTGCCAATAAATCCTTTCCTATCCTATTAGTGTTGTTAAAGGAGATTAGATTTCTATCTGCGATGTACACAAAAACAGTGTGCAAAGCAAACTGTGCGAAAAGTAACTGATTCTTTTTATAAAAATCGTAGTATATTTGCACGATGGCCTTGGTATCTGGTCTCAATCATTATGTAACAACCTAAACATTACCCTACAAATAGCAGTGGAGTGTTGCTATCCAGCCCAATTACTTACAGAAGATTAGAGATGATTGAAATCACAGTACACTCTGTGGCACTATTAGCGCAAACAAACAAGCCACCGCGGGTTTTTTCTGTTTTCTTTCAGTTAGAAGGAGTGTTATCAAAATTAAAGTGGTGGAAAGTGTAGTTGTGATACTAACCTAAATGGTTAATTTTGATGCTTGCCAGTATCCTTTCGAGGTAAAATGCGAAAAAACGCCGAAAACGTGTTTGCGCTAACGGTGTCGTGCAGTGTACATATATTTTGTTTTGTTAATTCCCTAGGACAGAAGTCTACCAGCTGCTATTTAATTAAGAGCCTAAAAATGGTAAAGAACATGTTTGTTGTAAAAGAAAGTAAAAAAACCAGAGGCAGCCATCAACTTTTCAGACTTCACTTCACAGAATAAGTGTGATGAAGTATGTACTTGCACGAATATAACGCAAGTTTTTCTTTGAAATTACATGCTCCAAAACACACCTCGAGTTGTACTCGGTATCGAGCTCGGCCACGAAGCGCTTAAGTCGGGCTAAAGCCATCCCTCCGACTGCACGAGAATGTGGGACACCGGGTTCAAGCCAAGCCAGGCCAAGTCAAGACATAAGCCAAGCCAAGAAGGCTGGCCGGGTTAACATACTCATAAAGCACAAGGTGCGCATTTATGCAGAGAAACAATAGGAAGGGCAAGAAGGATCGTGCATCGCTTCCAGCAGTCTATGTTCTGCCTGTGCACCTTTTAGTTTCTTCTCGGGGGTGAGCTGGTGTTTGTGCATTGGTGATTCTGCCTCGTGCAACCGACTTGACACGGTGGTTCAGGAGGAATGGTTTGTGGACCAAGAGCTCACCCCGAAGAAAAAGAGACTATGATACAAGCAAATTTTCGAAGTGGCAAAGTGGCTATAGGAGAGGGAGCTGAGCAGTGACAATGAATGCAGTCAAGGCAAGGCCACATTTTCCCTGATTCTCATCCCCACTTCTGCTATGCCCTTGAGTGCGGTAACTTTACAATCACATTATAATAGTAATAATTTTTTCTTCTTTTTAGGAGCTTCAAAATTTGCATTTCGCGTTATATTCGTGCAAATACAGTATATCGGCAAAAACAAAACATAAAGCACCGCTATCATGACACATGCAGTTGCAAATTTTTTTTTTACGCATAAGGTTCTGTATTTATAAACAGACGGCACCTGCTAAGTTCTGACTGAATAAAATATGTCTGCAACAGTGTGACTGCTTTATGAGTAATTTTAGACAGATTCCTAATTCGAGTAAAATGAGGGGCAAGGTAAGGGAAGACAAGGAAATTAATGTTGAAATGTGTTTTCACACTTCATAGAAGTCCCAGTCCCCTCCAGACGGATCCCTAGGAAATTTACTTCCAGGCATTGTGCTGAATTATGATTCCCCTTTTTTGCATACATTCTAGATTCCACGATCTATATGTTCAAAATTTCAGGCTTATATGTTCTTTTTTCCTTAACACTGATATCTACATACCAAAAGTGTCCAGTGCCAGAGGCTCATTTAGTAAGATGACTGCAAACTCTCTAATCTAGTAGCAGATGTAATTCATACCCTAAAAATATGGCACAAGTTTGCAGAGTTTCATTTATCTCCCATTAGCACCACGTCTAGCACACGGAAGAGAAATCTTCTTGATAGATAATGGGCATCAGATTTGTTTTGCCAAACATAATTAGGTTGAAACGCAATGCACGACACATATCTTCAATGTCCTGCCGAGATATAAACCGACACAAAACATGCCCCGCTAGACTCCAAAGCCCGAGAGATTTTCGAGAGCCCATACGACACCCTTCTCCAGTGAAAAGCTTCATACTCTCGAGCTTGTTCAAAAACCGAGGTCGAAACTAGCCAACCCGGTTAGTCCGACACCGACAGCATATTGTTACACGACTTGCTGGCAACACTAGAAACAACTGTGAATGCTTCACGCCCTTTGTCGGCACTACTAATGCCAAATGTGCAAACAAAACCTTTCCCAACACTGGAGGACCCAAACCTCCGGTACACTGCCGAACCATTACGACCCAAGAACCTTCAGTTGTTCGTACACGCGCTGCGGCAAAACAAACGGTACAGGAGCCAAGTCGGACAAGCAGTGACAGAGACGGAACAGACAACACTTTGCTTCGCATCACAACGAGGAGGCGATCCTAAGTCACCCGAGCAAAAGAGGTGTGGCCGTCGGCTCCCAAGAGTTCCACCTGGCGACACCGAGCCGGCGGTCGTCAAGGAGATCATTGCACGCTTCCTCGCCAGACGTTTGGCGTCTCTCTTTGTCGGAAGCGCGATCGCCGAAGTCGGAATTCGGCAATGAAGAAGCAGGCTCCGGAGCCCCAGAGCCTCCCTTCGTGGGAAGAAAGAACGGTGGCTTTTTTGTTCACACTAAAGGTGCCCGGAATTCGTCTTCGACTGGTGCATTTAGTGTCCTACACCACACGAGGTTGCCGGAGCTAGCGTGTCGTGCTGGCGGATGTCGCGCTCCTTGCAGTCGTTCGCAGAATTCCAGGAAAAAGCGTGAGCTAACGCCATCGTCGCCGTTGTGTGTTGCACCACCTCGTGACTGCTAAAGCTTCCGCGGCCCGTCAAACCGGAGGGCGACTTGCGGTGGAACGGGCGTCCGCCGCACCACCTCCGCGATCAGGACAGGCGACGGCGGGACGCTTCCGCGAAGTTGTCGGGCGGAAATCGAGGGACCGCTTTTGATGATGCGGTAAACGCACCGGTCGGAGACGCGTTCCGGACTCAGTCGCCCGAACCCCGGGCATGCGGCAGGAGAAGAAGACACCGGTGTGGCCGCGGTTCATCCCCGGGAAAGGTCTTCCTTAAGCCAGTGCGGCTGCGGGTGCCTGAGGTTGTTGAGGAGCTTGGAGAGGGCCACGTTGTGCGACAGATAGTAGGCCTTGAGGAACTTCTCGGCCCGGACGTCCATGGGCGAGTACAGGCGGCCTTTGCCCTGGCCCAAGCACTTGGTGCGGTTGCTCTGGGACACCACTTTGCAGAAGAAGCCCTTGTGCGGGTCGAACCTGCGAGGACGGGTACGACGCGTGAGAAAAAACGGTGCCGGCCGGGGCAGGGCGAAGCTAGCTAAAGCTTCAAAGCAAGCAACGTTTCAGAATAGCAACACTTTTCGTTTTTATTTGTGTTGCGGATATTATCTGCTGAGGGACCAGAGAAAAAGGCATGGTGAATGACAGTGTCCTCTGCCCCCACCGAATTCAGTTCAACAGCTTAAAAATAAATACACGATATAGATATAAGAAAACAATACAAAACAATAATACAACACTTGTCTCGTCACGTAGCAGCAGCATCAATAATTCCGAAGACACGCACTCTCAAATACATGGAAGTATAATCATAAGGCAATATTTATCAAAAAAGTATATATGTAATTAACCCAATTTTAAACATCATGTGATGACACTGCAGATACACAAAGGGAACGCAGAAATAGACACAAGTTCATACAAAAAGAAAAATATGAACCAAGGTTACACATATATAACAATAAAGAAGAAAGAATTTATATCGTGAATTAAAATAAGATTATACAGTCGAGCCCGGTTATATCACATTTGTTTATTTCGAATTATTGCTTATATCGAACAGTCCAAACATCCCCTTGAAAATCACATGTAATAGTATACGAGCGTTGTTTTTCTGTATCAAACTCCCATGGCGGGGACACTCGATATAGCGAACTAAAACGGCCGCCGGTCGCTCCTCCCGGGGTCGGATTGCGCTCGCAGCGAGCAGTTAGGGGTTGGCAGACCGCCAAGCCAGCATACCCACACCGGAATACACAACAAAAAAGAAATTGAAAAAAAAAAAAAGAAAAAGAAAAAAAGTGGAGGATGGCAAAGCAAGGGAAAGGGCACGCGCGCATAGGGAGGTCAGGGAATTCCCGCTGTTGGAACAGTAGCGTGCGCTTTTTCCTGGAACACTGCTGTCGCTGCGCAACTCCTTAGCTCCAAAATAATAATAAAAAAAAAGTCTTCGTTAAGTTGAGTGCATCGACAACGGTTGAGCAATCACTTTGAACGCCTTATCTTTGTTTACCTTTTTCTTTCGCCGTTTTTCCTTTGCCCGTTTTTTTTTTTTTGCCCTTTTTTTTTCTGTTTGAATTTAGCGAGGTTTCTTTTTTGTTGATTGCTTCACTTTATTCTATGGATAGAGAGCTTTTCTTATGTGGCTCGCTTTTTCCGTATTTTAATTAAAAAAAATTATTTTAGTAATTTGTTGCCGAACTGTGTGGAAGTCACAAACACCGTCGAGTAAACGCGACGCTGTTTGTGGTCTTCACCGACAAAGCTCTACTGTATTTAGCGGCTCTTAGAGGCTCTATTTGGTAAGGTCCCTTTGGTCGCGGCCTTCGTTATTAGCAGAGACGCGCGAAAATTCTAGCTGGAGCTTAAGTTAACATATTTTTGTATATCAAATTATCGATATATCTAACTATTTTACGATTCCCTTTGAATCCGATATATCCGGGTTCGACCCCTAAGAAAACGAAAACGAAAATGCGATATCACTGCAAACCACTTTAGCCATCTAGCCAGTGCACAACCACTAACCCATGGCACCTTCAATGCGCTTAAAACCGAGTACACGAAAGCACGCTGGTGCAACGTTCGTTCGGATTAAGGAGGGCAGGTGCAGGGAAAGAAACTCGGGAGCCCCCTCGGTTCTCTACGCGCTCCGAGCCGAGATGCACAAACACTGGATCACCAGTGTTTGTGTGATCACCCGTGATCACCTATGCTTCGAACAACGACACTTCAGCAAACTTGGTGCTTTTAAATCATAGTTGCCAGTTGCACAATGCTTCATCCCAAATTGCAGGAAATGCCTTTCCGTCCTCCAGGAATGTTAAAACGGTCCGCGACGGAAGAAAACAATATGGCCAGAGCTGCCCCACACCGTACCTAGAGCACTGGAAGTTGCATTTTCTCATCGTAATTATCGCTAGCTGTGCCCGCTCTGCGCTAGGCACCAAGATGACAGCACCCACAGGGAAACTGGGGAATGGCTCATCTTGTGACTCTTAGTGCAGCCATCTATTCAAATGGCCAAGCGCGTGTTAATGAGCCATCTGCCAAGGACGAAAGTACCCTATAAACTTTTAAGTAATAGACGCATGTTTAATGAACGAGGACCTTGTGTCTGCCTTCCTGCGGAATATACATACAGTCAATTGCCTTGTCATATGCACAAAATGTGACGAATACAGTCAAACCCGTTTATAACGAACAGCAGGAAACGCTACAATCAGTTCGATATAGCAAAAAACATTTACTACGAACTTCCACGATGAGTTTGTTGTAAGGCAAGAGCTTCTGTTTCTTTCTCATCTCTTTACTTCCGCCTTGTAACACCACGCTAAAAATTTTTTTTTTTTTTTTCATGCGTGCAGTGTTTTTTTTAGCTTATCTCCCTTTCTGAATCGCTTCTCTTTGTGGGCAAACGCTATGGAATGAAAAGATTTTCGTTTCTGTGCGTGCGTGCAGAGTGTATTTTTTAGCCTTCCCCCCTCCTGAATCGCTTCTCTTCACTCAATTTTGTTTGCAACTCAAGCTTTTGAAATTTTCTTTCTTTCCTACTTTTTTGGGGGAAGGGACAGGCTAGAAGACGATTGTTTGCGCGTTTTTGGAAGCCTTCCCGAAGAAAAAGTTCGATATAGCCAATATGTTGTTCGTTATAAAACATACTTTTTACATGCATTTTTATTTAAATTTTCCGCGAGTTCGATATTGTCACGAATGACAAGTGATGAGGCGAGAATAACTAAAGAAACTAAACGTTTAATGAGGCGAACTTGTGCCCAAACAAAATAAAACGGAACAGAAGATAACAGCAGAGCGTCGCGGGCGTCGAAGTCGGCGTAGAGCAGAGTCGAACGCTGGGGCGAGACTGACTCGACAAGGTCGCGGGCGGCCTCTTATCTAGAGTGAGTCACTATCTCGAAGATTCGGCGGAGAAGGTTCGAGCGTAGCGCGCTCGGGGTGGGAATGAACAAGCACTTTCTAGAACAACAAAAAGCAGGAATAAATGATAGAAGTTACGTCCGGAACAAGAATAAACGAGAACTTTCTAGAGGTCCGTGACCGAGCGTTGCTTTCTCGGCCCTGCGCGCGGCATTATCCCCCCCTTTAAAAGTGCATCGTCCCGATGCAACACAAAACACAAAACACAAAGCCACAACAAAAGGATAGCAGAATCGCGAGCCACAGTTCACAGTTTGACGAGTGTTCAAAGTTCTATCGTTCGTAATACAACTTGAGCCGCACGACGTGAACTACTTCGGGTCGTGGTTGGCGTCGTCTTGATGGTCTAGTTCCGTCGGGAAGCACTGCGTAGTTTAAGTCCCCGAGACGGCGAAGAACCTTGTAGGGTCCAAAGTAGCGCTTGAGAATTCCTTCTCGCTGAGACCGCAGTGCCGTATTGGTGTCCACACCCATACTCTGTCTCCGGGCTGGAAGTGGACGGCGCGGCGACGAAAATTGTACCGGCGAGCGTCGACACGCTGTTGATCATGGATTCGAAGGCGGGCTAGTTGGCGCACTTCTTCTGCTCTCTGGCTGACCACATGGGCATCGTCGCATCCGTCATCCACAGGCTCATGGGGCAGCATCGCGTCCAGCATGGTCGTCACTTTTTTTCCATGCACCAGCTCGAATGGTGTAAACCCGGTTGTTTCTTGAGCTGCGGTGTTGTAGGCGAACGTGATGTATGGTAATACCTCGTCCCCCGTCTTGTGCTCTACATCGACGTACATGGAGATCATGTCGGCGATCGTCTTGTTGAGCTGCTCCGTTAGCCCGTTGGTCTGCGGATGGTACGCGGTGGTCCGACGATGGCTGGTGTGGCTGAGCCGAAGGATCTCTTGCGTGAGCTGGGCCAAGAACGATGACCCTCGGTCGGTTATCAAGACTTCGGGGGCACCATGTCGAAGGAGAATAGACTCGAAAAACTTGGCGACTTCCACCGCAGTTCCCGACGGAAGGGCTTTCGTCTCCGCGTATCGGGTATGGTAATCCGTGGCAACTATTATCCAGCGGTTCCCCGACGTCGATGGCGGGAAGGGCCCAAGCAAATCCATTCCAATTTGTTGGAAAGGCGTAGTAGGGGTCGATATCGGTTGCAGGAATCCCGCAGGTCTCGTCGGAGGTTTCTTACGCCGTTGGCACTCGTGACATGTTAGTGTGTACAGGTGGACTGTTTTCGGGAGTCTCGGCCAGTAGTACTTATCACGAATCCGGGCGAGCGTCCTGCTGTAGCCAAAGTGTCCAGCCGTCGAGTCGTCATGGCATGCTTGAAAGATTTCTTCTCGCAGGCTGGCCAGAACAACCAGCAGCCAGGCAGGGTTGCTCGTTCCGAAGTTCTTCTTGAAGAGCACGCCTCGCCGCAGAACGAAGCTTGGCAAGTCTCGGGCCAAAACTCGCGGAACTGAACTTCCTTGACCTTCGAGTTGGTCGATCACGGCGCAAAGTTCGGGGTCGTCTCGTTGAAGTGCTCCCATGTCGATGTCTGTAATTGCTCCGAGAAAACCTGCGTCATCGTCGTCGTCGGTGCTGTCGGGAGGAGATTCGACTGGGGCCCTAGACAAACAATCGGCGTCATTATGCTTGCGACCAGACTTGTGCACAATGGTCACGTCGAATTCTTGCAGTCGAAGGCTCCAGCGAGCGAGGCGTCCTGACGGGTCCTTGAGGTTGGCGAGCCAACAGAGAGCGTGGTGGTCCGTGACAATGCGGAACGGGATCCCGTACAGGTAGGTACGGGCGGAACTTGGTTAACGCCCGTACCGTGGAGGTGCGGGTAGTACATTCTATGCCCGTTGAGCGTACCCCTCCGAAGACATCCCGGCCAAGCGACGTGCTCAATCCCGGAAGGCTACCCTTCGCCGAAGAAGCCGAACCCCGTAGAAGCCGTTGTACCAGAGGTCAGTCCCCCGAATTCGGTCTCTTGCCCGAGAACCGGACGAAGATCCCGACCATGACTACCCCGCACCTCCACCAAAATGTCACGAATGACAAGTGATGAGGCGAGAATAACTAAAGAAACTAAACGTTTAATGAGGCGAACTTGTGCCCAAACAAAATAAAAGGGAACAGAAGATAACAGCAGAGCGTCGCGGGCGTCGAAGTCGGCGTAGAGCAGAGTCGAACGCTGGGGCGAGACTGACTTGACAAGGTCGCGAGCGGCCTCTTATCTAAAGTGAGTCACTATCTCGAAGATTCGGCGGAGAAGGTTCGAGCGTAGCGCTCGGGGCGGGAATGAACAAGCACTTTCTAGAACAACAAAAAGCAGGAATAAATGATAGAAGTTATGTCCGGAACAAGAATAAATGAGAACTTTCTAGAGGTCCGTGACCGAGCGTTGCTTTCTCGGCCCTGCGCGCGGCAATATCCACAATACTTCCCTGTACGTGGGTTCATTCTAAACGGGTTTCACTGTAATGAGGTCTGGAACACAATCCACCACAAAAGTGTGTTCTGCACAGATAGCATTTCTGCGTGAACACGCTACCTGTCCCAGAAATCGACTAAATGTTTCTTTCGATAGCGACGATTGGCGATCAATGTGCCACGTGAGAATCCGGACCGAAGGGCTCTGTTCGTTTGTTGTACGTTTATTACTCAAGTAAGTATGGTATAGTTGTAACTAGGCATGTGCAAATAGTGAATTTTGAGTTTGAACCAATTTTCAAGCAAATAGTGGTTTTGGTCGAATATTTTCGAATTGAATATCAAAGGGATTCTCGAAGCCTTTCACTACTGGACCATGCTTAAACGAAAGCCCAGCTGAAGTCATGAAGGTTGCTCTCAAGCATTCACTTGTCCGTTTCTAAGCTAGGTTAATTTTTATCTACCATAAAATCCCGTAAGGGCACCCTCCCCCGAGAGATCACCCATCCAGTTTTTCTGGCTAAATATCTATAACATAAAAATTCCAAAACATCGCCCACCCCTCGATTCCCGTAGGACGTCAAGCGATGTCCGACGGGAATCGCGCATCAACGGTCCGATCGGCGGTACCGGTGTGTCTGAGAAGCGGGTTCATAGCGGGTTCCCGAGTTTTTGTCTGCAATCTGCGCGTGATATCGGTTCGAGTAACACGCTGGTTGTTCCCGAGTGTATATTGCATCGTGAAATGCGAATCTGCTGCGTTCGCGATTTACGGTATCCGTTCCCAAGTTCGTAGCAGATTCCCATGTTTTTGTCCGCGATCTGCGCGCGCAATATCGGTTTCCGTGACAGGCAAGATTGTAGCGGGTTCCCGCATCTTTATTGCACCATGAAATTTGAATCTGCTGCGTCTGCGATCTGCGGTATCCGATTCCGTTCCCGTGAGATGCGAGTTCTCAGCGGGTTTCTGCGAGTCCTTCGCACTGTGAAACGCGAATCTGCTGCATCGGCCACTTGCGGAATCCTTTCCCAAGACACAGGAGTTTGTAGCGAATTCCCGCGTGTTTATTGCATCGTGAAACGCGAATTTGCTGTGTCCGCGATCTGCGGTATCAGTTCCCGCGTCACGTGGTTTGTAGCGGGTGCCCCGGCGCTTATCATTAACTTTTGATGAAGTTCTGCTGTGGCATCCCTAAAGATAGCCCACCCCATGTTTTTCCCCATTTATCTTTTCATTTTGGGTGGCATCCTTACGGGATTTTACGGTAGCTATATTCATCGACTGTGACCGAAAGAAGTCCAATACCTACATTGGGATGGCAAGTAAATATCGTGTTTGCACAATTCTAACGCGTAGGCAGATTTAGCTCCCAGATATTAAAAAAGTAAATAGCTGTTGATTCTACGGCGCAGGTAAAATAATGAAGGTTGAACACATACCCCATTGAACAGATTTTATGAAATGCATGCCAATACAAAAGTACCGCAAGATGAAATGTATTTCGTAACATTTCTCGAGAAATCCCCCCCCCCCCCCAAATAACAAAATACAAGTCCGAACGCCTTTTTGTTTTACTTCTGAGGGCACTAGGGTCAAGGAAATGCTGATGCATTGTGACTATGCTGACCAAGGTTCCTTCAAATTTTCCAAATTATTTTCTCTTCTGAGAAATGTTGAGTCGGGACTCAAAACAGGTAGCGTGACAGGAGTTGAGTCGGAGCATCTTCTACCGCAGGTCCCTAGGTAGGGATTTCATGAGTCATTGTTTACTGGCATCCAATGCCCGCTGCTAATTAGTTAGAGCCTTGAAAACGGGAAATAAAAGGAAGTGTTGCTTTGCCTGTGGCCGAGTAGCTGAGCCACAGTCCGTTGCAACACGAGTCTGGCGGTGGTTGACTTGAAATAGTAGGATGACTCACGCAGTGAAGTTCAGCACATATCCGAATGCGTCTGCGCCCGCAATATTGCACGGCTCAAGGGTACGTCATCAGTCGACGTGAACATGACCCGCTGCTCTGGTGATCTGATAACCAGGAAGGAGGCCAGACTTGGCCTCGCTGTGCCGACCCAGACTTTGTACACCCGGCGACTCGTCTCGAGCGCGCTATTTCTCGGACAGCTCGCACCTGTGCCGGCCATCTCAGCTCTCAATCCACGAGGTCTCTGTTTGGATGATGCTAGGTGAAACTTGAGAACTGCCATTCATGCGTTTGGAGGCGGAGGGTCGGCAGGAAGGACCGTCACAACAGTGATGCCACCGCACCGATTTTTCGACCGTAAAAGAAGATAAGACATGTGCTCCAGGATGCTTCAGGTGGTCCACTATTCCCGAAAATTCCAAATGCAACTGCCTGCACGATTTTCAACGAGGCCACCTACAACAAAAGTATGTATTGTCCTTTCATACAGCAGCGTGGGTAAAGTTTCATGTTCAAGGCAACACCTACAGATACAAGAATACTAGTTCATTCCACCGTGACGTCATGTGATCAATGTTGACAGGGGCACCTTAATTGGACAGGGGAGTGGTGATGTTTTGTTTGATTTTAGAGTGACATGGAATTTATTTAGAGGTCGAAGTCTTTTCGCATAACTCGTCAGACAGACAATATGTCAGGGAAGGGACCGCAGCCAATGCTTGATGGAACGTTTTTTGAGCCCATTGAAGACTCCTCTTCATCCGGAACCACTACCTTCAAGGCGAAGTGCTCAGCGGCGGGAAAGTAATTTCGGGATAAAAAACTTCCACTTCAAAGTTCAAGCCTCATCTCATTTGGCGTCTCAAAGAAATTTGAAAACTGTATTGCATTATCAGTATCTGTATTTCTGCCCTCCCTAAAATGTATTCCTGCATTTGTATTTCCAAAGACTTTTTGCCTCTTTTTAAAATGTATTTCCGATACCTATCGCAATACATTTTTACAGATATATTTGAGTATCAGAATTTTAGCTACTCCAAATATTTCCAAATACATTTTCGAGTATTTCTACCCAACCCTGCAACACAATGTAGCTGTCAAGTGCCATTTTTTTACGTTTAGGAATTAGAGGAATGGAATGGAACGCTTCAGCCATTCCAGGAGTGAGAAGGGGCCCAGTGTCCCCATTCCTAGGAGTTGAAAGGAATTGAATTATCGAAAACTCTAATTCCCCGGAATGGGATTGGAATGGAATGGAGGTGCCCATTCCGCAACACTGCTTTCTATATATGCAAATATATTTTTTTACTCACAAATGATTCACTGCTTTCAGTTTTCGAGAATTTCTGACCCTCGACCATAGGAGTGCACAGCGCAGAGGCCGAGCATGCTATGCCTGCCTTGTAGGAAACTTTTCCTTCAGCAAAAGGCAGGCCAAAAACGCTCTAAAAAAATTGAGATCCCTTCCACCCTGTGAAGAGGGAAGTCCAGTGAAGCTGGCACTCTGGTGGAATTTGCTATGCTGGGGTTTAGCTATATTAGGGATTTGCTATGTTGTGGTTTGGCACCGCGGTGAAATGCGTCGTGCTTGTGTTTGGCTTCTCTTGCTCAATCATCGTCGGTGGCATTAGCTCGACGGCACCGGTTAAATTGAAGTTGTTGCTCGCATAAGCACTCAACGCGGGCGAGGTCGTCGTCGGGGGAGCTTGGTCGGCACCCAAAGTTGTTGTCGGGCTGGGAGCAGCGCAACAGTGGTTTCACGTTGGCGTCGTGCCCATTCTCGCTTTGGGCGCTTCGGAACGTACCTTAGCAAAAAGATTTGCACGTGAGACTATTGTTATGTCTTCTATCTTTTTCTGTGAAAAACCACGTGCCACATAATTAAAAAAAAGAAAAAAAAAGAATGTACTAATTGCTGATTTACCTGAGAGATGCAGTGTAATCAAAGAAGGGCGTGATGCCAAGGAATGTCTGGAGCTTGTTCATGACGCTCACAGGGTCCGACTTCAGTTCCTCGCCGTCGATTATCATCAGCTGCAGAAAGAGCAACCAGCATCAGTATCAAGAGCAATGAGCTGTCACAAACACTACTGGCAGTGCGTACTTGAGGGTAAGACGGGCCGGGGACGAGGAAGCAGACGGAACGCTGAAGAAGAGAGGGGGAAAGCTCCTTTTCTCTTTAGCGTTTCGTCTGCTTCCTCCTCCCCGGCCCGTCTTTCCCTCGCCCTACCTTCTTGAGTTGCAACGGACTATAGACAAAATGTAAGTGACTGCCAGAAAATGTGCCGATGTAAAGCTAGAAACACTCTCTTTGACAAACTAGAAAGGTTGTGGAATGAAATAGAAGTTGAAAGGTTCCTGCATCTACATAATGAAGGACATCTGCTTGTCCCAGCAGGAGACATTGAAATACAGTCGCCGACCGATTTTTCGGACGCTGATTTTTCGGACACATCCGATTATTCGGACGTTTTCGCCAAACCGTCACTCGCCCCATAGAGTTAATGTTTAACATTGACCGATATTTCGGATGCCATAAAGCTAATTGCTCAATATTTCGGACATAGTTTGTGTGATTTCCTCAGTTTACAGCCACAAAACAGCCGCTGCGATAGTGCCGCGAGCTTAGCCGCCGCCATTTTGGTTGTTTTGATTTTGCCCTGTAGCCTCAATACCACATCCTACGCAATAAACGAACTAGGTTAAGGCTATAGTCGGGTTTTCTGGTTCCACTATAGCCAACATGGCCGCCGTCTGCCCATACTTATGGTTCTTCCAGTTCTTCTTGTTGTCCGTGTTTTTCGAGGGCGACTACAAAAGAGCAGCCGTCTGCCGTTCTTGTGGTCTTTGGGCGCGAAGGTTTTTTGCCAAGAGGCTTCGTATTTAAGCGAGCTTGGTAGACTAAACATTGTCTCCAAATAGTGCCAAATCGAGCCAACTTCAACTTCGCTATTTGTGCCAACGAAGGCACCGACAAAGTGCAGCACCATGATCAAACAGATCAACAAACATGTGAAAAGTGAACAACATAAAGCGGAAGTTGCACAAGAACTTAAAATTGACATCGAGCAAGTGGAAAGTGGCCAATACGCAGTGGAATATGCGCGGAAACTTGATATTTTGGCTGAAATTGATTTCTTGGACCGCTTGATTATTTAGACAATTCGGGGTCCCCTCCAAGTCCAAAAAATCGGTCGGCGACTGTAGTTTTAACTGCCTGGAGATCTCAGATGCGCATGCTATCTCAGAAACATGGCACCTACACTGCAATACACTTTTGTCAGAGTGCTGGCACCAGAGTCGAGATCTGATGCTGGCTTGGATCCAAAGCCAACCTTTTGCCAGTGCAGGCAAAAAAATCTTTCCGAATGCAGAAAAAAGAAAGGCTCTAGGGAAATACACCGTCCCACAATTTTATACAATGAAATTTCTAGCAATAACCCCAAGAATGTTAATTCCATCTTGCCATTCATGCAGAAAAATGCTTTACTAACCCCCCATCAACAAAATATTTTTGGAAATAAATTAGGTAAAATGAACAGTTAAGTTACGAAAGACCGTCCACGAAAAATGAAGAGATATACAGACGCCGACCGATTTTTCGGACTCCGATAATTCGGACTTGTTCGATATTTCGGACCTAAACGCGGAACCGTGACTTACCCCATAGAAATAGTGTATATTCACGACCGATGTTTCGGACAGCTTGAAGTCCGAAAGTTCGATTATTCGGACAAAATCGTCGCGAGCGATCGGCGGAAAACACAATCGAGAAGCGGCCATTTTGAATTCTATGTTGGCTACAAATGGATTGGCTTGGCTTGGCAGCGCTACTTGAATACTCTTGAGTTTTACCGCTAGGTGACGCTATGCTAGCCCTTTTTTTCTATTTAGCTGCACGTAATCATCATCATCATTATTAACATTTTGCTTTTAGCATCTTCGATCAACTCGCACCGGAATCGCCCTGAAACCTGGACGGTGCACAGCGCTCCTCGGTCGTGCAGCACGAAGTCGGTGCGACATCGAAGACAAACTGCGGCGCGGCGGTGCACCGCGGCAAGCTCCACCATGCGTCACCTCGCATTTTGTTTGTTTTTTCTTGCGTAGGTCCGCGCGCGGTGCCCGTCTGCTGTCAATTTCTCCTGTTTTTTACTCGCGGATTTGGCGGTCCCACACGAATGAACATCGTGGACGTGATTGTCGGTAGAGTCACGAAGTGGGTGACAATTTCACAGGTATATGCTGCCCATCATTGTTGGTTCGAGAAAGAGAACCATCACATAATGGCCGTACCTCGGTGTCATCGAAACACCTCGCAACGCTTTCCACGAAGTTCATACCTTTCGGGCGCTCCTTGCCACCGCGGCAATCGCCGGTAACCGCGGTGATGATAAGAAGCTCGTCGTCTCGCTCTCAGAAAAGCTGAGGAATTCATCGAGCGCAGATGCGAGGCGTGTTCGTTTTCACAAGGTCGCCACCTCGACAGACTGCGCGTCTGCTATTCCCGCCATCTCCTCGATTCCCGCTCCTGGCCGCAATGCCTGATGGGACTGCACCCCGGCGCACCGTCGATTTTCTCGGTGCGCGTTGGGGCAACGAAAAGCTGCACCGGGAGGGTGCGCCCCGTTGATCGAGGACGTCCGGTGCGCACCGGTGCACTTGATCGAAGACGACGGGGCGCACCTCCATGCACCGGTGCGCACCGGTGCGGATGATCGAGGATGCTATTTGTTTCCTTCCATCCCTTCGCGCCTTCGCTGCCTCCGCCCCACTTTCGTGTCGCCAGTCGCCATTTTGCGGTCGACTCGTGGTTTTGCGCCTCTCCTCTCGTTTGAACAACGCTGACTTGGACGTCATGGCCCCAACTGTTCTGCCGCCGCCCCCAAGTGTCGCCAAGAAGCGCGGAAAGTACCGCACCACATGACTCTTGAGAAGAAAGCAGCAATATTGAAGCTATTAGAAAGTGGCCGAACACAAGCGGACTTGGCGAAGGAGTTTCAGTTGTCGAAACAGACCTTGTCGGACTACGTCAAGAATAAGGGAAGGATTTTGTCCGCGCTGGACAACTCCCACTGCAAGGGCCAAAAAAACGACGCCAAAGGAGACCACCCAGCGCTAGAGGAGGCTCTTGAACTCTGGCTGAAAGGAGTGCTCGCGAAGAACCTTCCGGTGTCGGGAGACACCCTGAAGCAGAAGGCAGAGACGCTTGCCGTGAAGATGGGTATCGAAAACTTCATGTTCACGGACGGATGGCTCCGTGGCTTCAAGAAACGACACGGAGTCTCATTCAAAAAGGTGTGCGGAGAGAGCGGAGCCGTCGACGCAAGCACAGTCATGGACTACCGCATGCAGAAACTAAAGTCGTACCTTAGCAAAAAGATTTGCACGTGAGACTATTGTTATGTCTTCTATCTTTTTTCGTGAAAAACCACGTGCCACATAATTAAAAAAAAGAAAAAAAAAGAATGTAATTGCTGATTTACCTGAGAGATGCAGTGTAATCAAAGAAGGGTGTGATGCCAAGGAATGTCTGGAGCTTGTTCATGACGCTCACAGGGTCCGACTTCAGTTCCTCGCCGTCGATTATCATCAGCTGCAGAAAGAGCAACCAGCATCAGTATCAAGAGCAATGAGCTGTCACAAACACTACTGGCAGGACTACTACTTGAGGGTAAGACGGGCCGGGGACGAGGAAGCAGACGGAACGCTGAAGAAGAGAGGGGGAAAGCTCCTTTTCTCTTTAGCGTTTCGTCTGCTTCCTCCTCCCCGGCCCGTCTTTCCCTCGCCCTACCTTCTTGAGTTGCAACGGACTATAGACAAAATGTAAGTGACTGCCAGAAAATGTGCCGATGTAAAGCTAGAAACACTCTCTTTGACAAACTAGAAAGGTTGTGGAATGAAATAGAAGTTGAAAGGTTCCTGCATCTACATAATGAAGGACATCTGCTTGTCCCAGCAGGAGACATTGAAATACAGTCGCCGACCGATTTTTCGGACGCTGATTTTTCGGACACATCCGATTATTCGGACGTTTTCGCCAAACCGTCACTCGCCCCATAGAGTTAATGTATAACATTGACCGATATTTCGGATGCCATAAAGCTAATTGCTCAATATTTCAGACATAGTTTGTGTGATTTCCTCAGTTTACAGCCACAAAACAGCCGCTGCGATAGTGCCGCGAGCTTAGCCGCCGCCATTTTGGTTGTTTTGATTTTGCCCTGTAGCCTCAATACCACATCCTACGCAATAAACAAACTAGGTTAAGGCTATAGTCGGGTTTTCTGGTTCCACTATAGCCAACATGGCCGCCGTCTGCCCATACTTATGGTTCTTCCAGTTCTTCTCGTTGTCCGTGTTTTTCGAGGGCGACTACAAAAGAGCAGCCGTCTGCCGTTCTTGTGGTCTTTGGGCGCGAAGGTTTTTTGCCAAGAGGCTTCGTATTTAAGCGAGCTTGGTAGACTAAACATTGTCTCCAAATAGTGCCAAATCGAGCCAACTTCAACTTCGCTATTTGTGCCAACGAAGGCACCGACAAAGTGCAGCACCATGATCAAACAGATCAACAAACATGTGAAAAGTGAACAATATAAAGCGGAAGTTGCACAAGAACTTAAAATTGACATCGAGCAAGTGGAAAGTGGCCAATACGCAGTGGAATATGCGCGGAAACTTGATATTTTGGCTGAAATTGATTTCTTGGACCGCTTGATTATTTAGACAATTCGGGGTCCCCTCCAAGTCCAAAAAATCGGTCGGCGACTGTAGTTTTAACTGCCTGGAGATCTCAGATGCACATGCTATCTCAGAAACATGGCACCTACACTGCAATACACTTTTGTCAGAGTGCTGGCACCAGAGTCGAGATCTGATGCTGGCTTGGATCCAAAGCCAACCTTTTGCCAGTGCAGGCAAAAAAATCTTTCCGAATGCAGAAAAAAGAAAGGCTCTAGGGAAATACACCATCCCACAATTTTATACAATGAAACTTCTAGCAATAACCCCAAGAATGTTAATTCCATCTTGCCATTCATGCAGAAAAATGCTTTACTAACCCCCCATCAAGAAAATATTCTTGGAAATAAATTAGGTAAAATGAACAGTTAAGTTACGAAAGACCGTCCACGAAAAATGAAGAGATATATGGTAAAAAACATGAGGTGGGTTATCTTTGGGGATGCCACAGCAAAACTTTATCAAAAATGAATGATAAACACCCTGGCACACGCTGAAAACCATGTTAAGCGAGAACTGATACCGCAAATCGCGGACACTGCAAATTAGCGTTTCACGATGCGATAAACATGCGGGAATTCGCTACGAACTCCTGTGTCCCGGGAAAGGATACTGCAGGTTGCAAACGCAGCATATTCGCGTTTCACCGAGCGAAGGACCCTCGGAAACCCGCCAAGAATTCGCATCTCACGGGAATGAATACCACAAATCGCGGACGCAGCAGATTCAAGTTTTATGGTGCAATAAACACGCGGGAACCCACTACAAACTTGCCTGTCACGGGAACCGATATCGCGTGCGCAGATTGCGGACAAAAAAGCGGGGAATCTGCTACAAACTCGTATGTTACAGGAACAATACTGCAGATCGTGAATGCAGCAGGATCATATTTCATGATGCAATATACACGCGGGACAAACTCGCGTAAAATCGAGATCGCGTGTGCAGATCACAGACAAAAAAGCGGGGAACCGCTATAAACTTAATGTCACGGGAACGGATACCGCAGATTGCAGAAGCAGCAGATTAGAATTTCACGGTGCAACATAAAGCGGGAACAACTCAAGTGTTACGGGAGCCGATATCGCGCGCGCAGATCGCGGACAATAGAGACTTTTCGTAGATTGTTTTCACCGTCCCGCAATGGTCTCCGCAACCCGCTATGATACCTGGAACTCTACAGTCAAGGCCATCGGTGCGCAGGCGGAGTAGAGGCTTCTTTGTTGCGGATGGCTCAGCAGAGCGGGAAACGCGGTCTACGAAAGCTCCCTAAAAACGTGGGAACCCGCTATGAACTTGCTTGTCAGACGTGCCAGTACAGTAAATTCTGTGATCGATGCGATTCCCGTCGGACATTGCGTGATGTCCGACGGGAATCGAGAGGTGGGCAATGTCTCAGAATTTTTATGTTACAGATATTTAGCCAGAAAAACGGGATGGGCAATCTCTCAGGGGCGGCCGTTCTCCCAGAACTTTACGGTATGCTTTCTCACATTGTGCGTCGATTCTGACAGCTTGCTAAGCAGATGACCGATATGAATGTAAAAAACATTTGAAAGCGCCAGAAAAATCTGAAAAAACTCAACTATGCTCCCCAATCAAACCTAAAGCTAATCCTTTGATGGTCATTGCCACACTACTCATATCAGGCTACTCATATTAGTCCCACCATATCCTCTACTAATCGCTCTTTAGGTTTTTTGAGGCGCAACTTGAAGCTGGACCCTCCTCACATAAAACAACTTGCCTACTCATCCCTTATTCGTCCTAAACTGGAATATGCATCTGCTATCTGGGATCCGCACCAAGCCTACCTCATCAATAACATTTAATCAGTTCAGCGTCAAGCATTACGTTTTATTTACTCAGATTATTCTTCTTTTACTAGCGTCACACCTCTTCGAGCCCGTGCCAACCTCCCCCTCCTCTCTGAACGCCGCCGTTTAGCTAGGTTATATCTTTTTCACAAATTTTTTTACAGCCCATGCCTCCGATTATCATATATCGTTCTTTCTGTACGCCGCAACCGTCGCACGGGTCACAATCTCGATGTACAGCGACCAAAGGCAAGAACCACCACATTTCAGAACTCATTTTTTTCACGTACAGCCTTTGATTGGAACGGGCTCTCCCAGAACATTGTAACTACTGATGACTCATTAGAATTTAAAGAATTAATACATGCAATCGCATTCTAGGTATATTTGGTGTGTTTTTTTGTGTTTGCATACTAATCTTCTTGACGATTTTTTTTATTTTACATGCATAATTTTGCTTTTGTGACATTTGTACCCTTTTTTGTTGATGTTTGTTGTATGCCACCCCTCATGTAATACCCCCTATGGGGGTCTTTAAGGTATATAAATAAATAAATAAATAAACACATCTATGTCGGCAATTACATATTTGAAAGTTCCCACCTAAACTCAAAATCGTGCGTAACCTGGGAGACGCTGGTTTCAGTTTTCCATTATGTCTTTGGGGAACTATGAACTTTGTATTCACATCGTGTTTTGCCTTTCTGATCTATTTGTGGTTTCAAAATTTGATTCTTTGTACACGCAATATACGCGAGACGGTTGCTTTGCTCGGGTCCTGCTCTGGCAGTAGTAGAAATCGGAAAGCTGGCTCTTCTAATTTGGGACTTTCTACGCTTTTCAGAATTGAATTCAGAGGATGAGCTATCATCTGACGAAGAAGCTCTGTAAAGTACCTCCCAAAATGAAACCGAATGGAAGAAAGATGACAACTTTTCACCTGAAATGTCTCCACTTTGTGCTTTTAACCTGGAAACCTTCCAAGCATTGTTTGTGCTTCCGTTAAATAATGACAAAATAAAAAAATCCCGTACATTGAATTTTTCTTTGTACTATCCCTCTAGAACAAAAACCCAACCACTGCTGAACATTAAAAAAAAAAAAAAATCTTTGAGCAGTTTGTACGATTTTTTTAGGTACTTTGTTTATGCAAGGGACTGGGAAAACAACATGGCTTCGCAAGCCCCACTAAGGGAAGGTGCCAAATGGTTGCGAGAGGAAAGGCGCAAACAGGAGAGAACAAAAGGTGGAAAAGGCCAAACGCATTGCGGTCTTAAAGGTGAAAAGGGCAGCTCTGAAGCACACCTGCTGGGGCGGGTAGTAGGTGAGCCAGCGTTCCAGGTGCTGCGCATACAGGCCCGGGTTGAGGCAGCGGTTGCGAAGCTCCCGCAGCTGCCTGGGGGAGTGGTCGTTGGCAGTGATCACGTCGTAGAAGGTGAAGTTGAGGGCGATCAGGTCCCCGTGCGACCGTTGGTGCTGACCCCAAAAAAAGAAAGACGGCTTCATTTAATTAGAGCATGGGTTCCCAAACTGGGTTCCCCAGAACATAACGTTCCCCGAGTACCATCAAGGGTTCCTCGAGCACTCAAATTTCCTTGACCGTCGCTACCTCCCAAGTAGAGAATTTCACTCACTTTAATTAGCAGATTTCAGCTACCCATTGATGCATAACTACCGTATTTACTCGCAGAATGAACGCACTTTTTTTTCCAAAAAATCAATGCAAAGTTCGGGGGGGGGGGGGGGCATTCATTACGCGAAGTAAAATTTTTGCGTCCATATTTACTCTCACAATGAACGGACCTTTTATCCCGAAAAAATCGACGTAACTTCTTATCTCTTTGCGTGCAGGGCGCGACTCAAAAACAAAACTGCGATGCCCAAAACAAAAAGTGCTCCTCTCCATGTTTTTTTTCTTGCTTCCGTGTTTTTTCTTGTTTTTTTTTTTCGCCTTTCGCAAGTTGTTTTGTTTACCCACGCTTCTCCGCTTTTCTTTCTTATCTCCTTGGGCGCGGCGCGCGACCCCGGGACCAAAGTGCGCCGTGCAAAAGAAAGAAAGAAAAAAATAAGCTCCTCTTTGTGTTTTTTCTTTCCTCTTGGTTCAGTGGGATTTTTTTTTTTTTTTGCCGCTTTTCGCAAGTTCTTTTGTTTGTCCACGCCCATACATGATCGCGACCTCGCTCACCAGGATAGAAAAGTGCGTTCATTTCGAGGGCTTCTCGCTTCTCTTTCCAAATTGCGAGGAGGAGGCGAGGGCAGGATGCCTTAATAATGCGCGCTTTGCTTAGGCGAGGGCTTCTTCGCTTCTCTTATCTCCTAGCACGCGGCGCCCGTCCGACTCAAAGTCCAGACTGCGCTGTGGCAAAAAAAAGAAAAGCTCCTCTCCATGTTTTTTTTTTCTTTTTCTTCCGTTGGATCTTTTTTTTATTTTTTAACGCCTTTTGCAAGGCGTTTTGTTCGCCCACGCTGCCCATGCATTCGCGACCTCGCTGCACCAGGATAAAAATGTGTGTTCATTTCGCGCGCCTGGGGGGAGGGAGTAAAAATTTTGACGTCCGAGTTGGGGGTGCGTTTAATACGCGAGTGAAAAAAAAAAAGTTGAAATTTTGAGAGCCGACTTGGGGGGTGCGTTTATTACGCGAGTGCGTTCATTGTGCGAGTAAATACGGTATGTGCCAAGCACTCACTAGTACATCCACCAATGTTCACAATTTCTGTAGGCTTCTTTCCTGAATTATTGCAGCAATGCCGAGACCAAGAGTGGTTCTTTGGACATTGATTGACATAAATAAAGGTTCCTCACAATCGAGAACTTTGAGCACCCCTAAAACGGGCAGAAGTGGGGATTGAACAAAGGGATCCTGGACTCAATCCCCACCCCTGCACCGTTTTGATCCGGACAACGTTGTACCGGTGCGCAGTCTCGTGCCACAACTGCGCAGTGCATGCCAAAGACCCCAGGCGAGCAGCAGTAGTGCCCTGGCAAAATTTCTCGTCTGCGGGGACTTCGAGGCAGGAGGTAGGTGTGCCCACCTGGTACCAGGAGTAGGCACGCTTGGTGGGGCTGATGAGGATGGTGACCAGTTTGGCACGGGGGAGCAGGGCGTGGGCCCGCTGGGGCACCGACTCCCCGTCGAAGTAGTTGGCGCTCTTCTCAAACAGCAACGGGGATGTGCCGTTCTTGGGCACCGGGAAGAAGCTCTGGTACCTGCGGCGTCGGATGGGGGCGTACCTCTGCTCCTTAACGTGCGATCGTGAGCCTCTATTTCACGTTAAATCCGACCGCAGTCAATGCTAAGATCCGCCAGAGTCGATTGGGCGGTGCCAAAAGCGTCACGTCATGGCTCTCGTCGTATTTGTGAGTTTGCTGCTGCCGGCCGAACGAATAGCGTGCAGAAAAAAAACGCAGCATCGCGGTGCATCCTCTGTACGCGATTGGTTTGGCCGGTGATGGCAGATGTGCAAAGACGATGAGCACCGCGACGATGCACTTTTGGTGCCGCTTGATCAGCTCCGTCAAATTGTGGCACTGGCTGTGGTCCGACTTGACGTGGAATGGAATATAGAAGCTGCATTGCATTCGCAAAAACTAATCAGTTTCCACGGTTACTCACCGATTTTTCAGACTCGACGGAAATCGTGCAGAGGTCCAGACAACCAAACGAATTGAAGAAATTATTTTGGTCGAAATATCATATTCCCACCATGTTAGACTGCAGTACGATACCTTCCAGTGAATTCACTGGAAGCAATCATAGCTCTAGTCTATCAGCACGCAAGACGATTTAGAAAAATATGCTTTTCGGAGTCCATCAAACACGAAAAAGTTCAGCTACTCGAGATTATTTCGAGTAATCAAAATAAAACGCAACATAGACACATCATTTATCTGCTCTGCACTTTAAAACTATATACCTCTCCAAGCTGAAGAGGGCGAAATCAATTTACAGGATTAGGAAAAATATGCCTCCACTTTCCAAGTTGAAGTTCGTTTCTCCTACGAAAAAGACAAAATGGCACGCGTTGGGACAAAAAGTCAATGGTTGCACACCATGCAACACAAACAGTGTGAATACAACAGCGAAGCCTTTTTGCATTTTACTACATCGGGTTACTAATGAGCCCAAAATTTTATTGCCTAGGTTGGGGGCCCAAAGAAGCACTCTTTGTGACACTACACTTTGTTCCACCTTACGACGAACCTTACGATGGAGCAAATCGGATGCTACGAGCCACCGGAGTGTGTAACAAGAGACCTCCCAGTTGGGCGGAGCGGAAAGTCACATGACAAACGTGGAGTGCCGGTTTGGCTAACATGGCTCGTAAGGTAATTTGTGGTAAATCCTGGGTATAGTAGTTCTGGTGCCAGCGATTAAATGCCAAGAGAGAAACAGAAAAACTAGCAAACACTTGTTTGTGCTAACAGTATTGCGTTCTGCACCTGCAATGGAAACACAGAAAGCAAACAAAAGGTTTTGGAGGACTACCGTAAAAACCCGCATATAATACGAGGTTTTTTTTTCAAATTTTGCCATGTAAAATTTGCGGCTCGTATTATACGCGGGTCCCAACAATTTACAGCTTCAATGAGGCACGTCCTAATGCAGTTTGACGTAGTTTCGGTTTCGAAGCAATATGGCGTTCAAAACAGCTATCATCATCATTAAATCACAATGTCCGAGGCGCCACCATCCGTCCGGCAAAAGTGCTGCTGGACGACAATTTGCCGTAAATTAAGGCAGCAGCCGCGGATGGAGACGACAAAAGCAAGCTCTGTTCGCGTGCAACGGAACAAGAAGCTTTAGAGGCCCAAAGAACGGCGTGTTCGCCGACGTCGAAGCAAGTCTCAACGACTTCGTAAAATAGCAACGTGAACGGCACCTCACCGTAAGCATCGAGCTGCTGCACGAGAACTTCGGCGAGCCGACATTGGGTTGCTCGCTTTATGCGCTGCGAACGCTCGTCGCTCGCTCTTTCAAGAAGTGCGGGATTTCAAATGCGCTCGACGGCACTGAAGCGACTGCCTTTGGGAGGAGGCGTCAGACAAGGAGTCTGATGCAAGTGATGACAGTGATTAAGGTTCAATTGCGACGCAAATAAACATTTTTCTTATAAGACTTCCTGAGTCGTATTTAATGCGGAAAAGTTTCGTGGTCCTTATATTGTTTCGTATTATACGCAAATAAAACTTTTTTTTTTAAATTTTTCGCGCTCCTTAAATTATGCTTTGTATTATACGCGTGTTCGTATTATATGCGGGTTTTTACGGTATCTGTGCGTGCCCACTGCTTGCCATTCTTTCGGTATGCTAGTGTTTTCTCGACGCTGGGAAACACTCACCAGTCGAGGCCCCGGTAGTAGTTCTTGCCATTGAAGAACTGCACTTCTTCGAAAGTGTCTGGGCTGGGGTGGTTGCTTGCTATGGTGGGATGGAGGGTGAGAAATGTGTACAGTGCTGTTGTGCCTGAAACACAGAGAGAAGGGGCCCCCGTTGCAGACTGCGTTCATGACAGGTCACTTCCATCATTTCAGGCCGAAACAAAAACAAGTGTTTAACAAAAAGTAAAACAGCGCCAAAAAAACAATGGATGACAAGACGACGAGGTGTACAGAGTGCAGACTCTCAACTGATTTAGTATTGTAGGAAAACACAAATCAATAAGCATCACGGATCATCAAAACAATTCGGCAGATACACTTAAAGAGACACTGACACCCCCCAAAATGTATTTTTTATTCTTTGCCAGGCGATTTATTATGGCGTCAGAAGACTACCCAATCAATATTTTGCAACAGATTCACATATATTTTTAATAAAGTAAAAAAATGCACCTGCTCAAAAGCCGAAACTGGACTCGGGAGGAAGAAGAAATATAGGGGAGGAGAGAGCTAGCAGAAGTCACGTGATTATGATAATTCTTTTTCCCCAATCAACGTATTTGCAGCTTTTTAGAAGCCACAACAAACGGGTGTCATGTTTCTTTTCTATTTTTAATATTGTGTGTGTCCTCAATGATCTGCGACTTTATTTATATTTCGTGGTTGTGTCTAAACCATAGAAAACGGCACGTGACCGCGGAGAAGAGAGTGAGTGCGACTCAAGCCGGCCAGTCCTCAATCGGCGGTTTTTGGGCAGAAAGAAAACAAATTTCGAGCTGCGAATTGTTTTCTGGGTAGTTGGGCTCTTATATGTTATGTACAAATAAAAACCTTAGCGAGCGTAAATTCCCTGTCAGTGTCCCTTTGACTGTTTATGTGTAGGGGTGCGAAAGCATTCCTACATGCAGCGCATTCCTACAAGCAGCGCGCCACGTCTTCCTTTTTGAGACGGCGCTCCGGCAGTGACATCACGTTCCCCTACTGTGCAAGCGTGGCGCACCTGCCAGCTCCACGGCTTCCGTGACGATGCATCTGTGTTGCAGTGCTTTTCTTTGTGTTTTATTTCTGAGGCACATCCACTTTGACCTTGAGCGGCCCACCGGCATCCGTGACAAGGCATCTGCGTTGCTGTGCTTTTCTTTGTGTTTTATTTTTTCTGAGGTGCGTCCACTTTGACCTCGAGCGGTCCTGCCGGCTTCCGTGACAAAGCATCTGATATGACGTGTCACAGCCAATGGGACTTCAAATGCCGTCTTGCTCAGCCAATGGGCATTTAGGTGCCGTTTTTCGCTGCTACAGACAACGGCTACAGATGCTGCCAGCTTTGTTCTATGGGACAGCTTTGTTCTATGCTTTTGCATGAAAACATCAAGTCACCGCCCCCCGCACATGCCAAACCTGCTCAAGAATGCCAACTCTTTGTCAAATAATGAGATAGAAGGCGAACTGACGCACCTTTCTTTTTGTTTCGAAATATAAAAGGCCTTTAAAATTTTTCTAGTCACCTGTTGACTGTGTCGTCCTAAGATACTCGTTTTACCAAGAACGGGTTTGCAACCGCACTTATCACAGTGTACTGCCAAGTTGCCTGCTGGCGATGATCTAACCAATAGAGAACGCTCTCTACTTCTCGTTCACACATCTGCCGGTCTGTCCAATGTAAACATTGCCACAGGACAATTTAATGTGCTAACGTTTACATTGGACAGACCAGCAGCTGTATGAACGAAAGGTTAAGAGGAGCATGCTCTATCGGTTAGATCATCGCCAGCAGGCAACTTGGCAGTACATTGTGATAGGTGGGGTTGCAAACCCGTTCTGGATGAAATGAGTATCTTAGGACGACACAGTCAACAGATGACTAGAGAAATTTTAGAACTCAGTACACTTCATCTTCTTGACCTCCATAGTTGTTTGGGCGCTGTTTTACTCTTCGTTTTCTTATCTTGAAATTTGGTCTATGCTACACCTTCTGCTTTAAAGGTAGGAAATCCAGAGACGTTTGATTCTAAAAGAAGGAATGCAACTGAAATAAGGAACTGGAAGCTGATGGTCGATTCGTAGGTAGACTATAGTCGAAAAGAATTACCTACGTGAGGTACTTCCACTTTTGGTCACAAACAAGCAAAAGGTAAAAGTAGCTACGGTGCGGGGTTTAGCAGGAAAAAATGCTGGCAATTTCATTGAGCCAATCTACAATAACACTGCAGACTAACCAGACCGAGAAGTGAAACATGATATAACTACTTTAAAAAACCTGCTTGCTGCTAGCAACATGGTCACATTAATCTTGCTCCTCCCTCGTAGGTATGCATACTCAAAACATCGACGATGCTACTGACACACGTGGTAGCAAAGACAATGAAGCATCTTCATACAAGACTGAACACCTAAATTTAGTTTAAAAATGCGTCGAAGAAGATTGCGCTGCTATGGAAGAAGGGTATTTTTATTCACTCACCTGTCTTTTGGGGCCCAATGACTAGAAATTTTGGCAGCTGTTCGCATGACTTGCTAGATGACCAGATTGATAGGTGACGCTTGTCTTCACACGGGTTCTGAGAGCAGAAGAAACAAATGCAGTCAATTACTTTATAGATATTCACGAACTCTGATAATGCATAATTATAATGCAATTGAATGCAAAGGTGCAAGCGAGCTGGACAAGAATGACGAAAATAATCCCTGGAGAAGGGGAACAAGAGGGACAAAGGACAAAACAACCCCTGGTTAGCTCAGTTGGTAGAGCGCTCCACCTGTAATGGAGAGGTCCCGGGTTCGATACCCGGACCAGGCGGATTTTTTCGGTCGCTCACCAGTCACCTAGCTGTGTTTGGAGATTTGTGTTTGTCCTTTGTCTCTCTTGTTTCCCTTCTCCGGAATTATTTTCGTTGTGACAATGCAACTAGAATGAAACACAAGAAATTCCTTATGCCTCATCGCATAAACACTGCATCTCTTAGGAACTATCTATCAACAAATGTTGTCAACAATGTAAATAAGTCTACTTTTCCTTATACTATTTAAATACTTGAGGGTGCTTTTACTTCTAACATGCCTACCAACTTGCTTTGGCCTCATGGCTAACAGTATGTTAAAAGAAAATAAAAAAAAATTAAGACTTGATTTGTTTTATGGTTTTCATCCATCTTGCCTCCCTCACCATCCAGATAGGGTCCGTCTCATCCGGGTACATCTGGAAGTACTTCTCGGCCAGCTGGAGGGGCGGGATGGTGCTCAGCTTGAGGTTGGTCCAGCACTTGACAAACTTGAGCACCGTCTCAAAGGTGTACAGCGAGAGACGGTCATTGCCGTAGTTGGACAGGTGAGTCATGAAGATGTTGATCTGGTTGCGGAGGAGAATTCGGAACCTTACACAGTGACTTGGTGAACAGTGGCTAAGTTTGCAGAATATCCAAGGCAATGACCAAAGGACAAGGACGGACGGCAATTGTGGCCAAGGGCGGCTTTGCATTTTACAATATTTTTCCATTTTCCAAAATTGTTTATTTCTTGCAAATGCTAATATATTTTGTGGACCACGGTACGATCAGGTAAGAAGTCACCAAAACAGCAGTCACTTTGCTTACACAAGCAGAGTCAAACCCCGTCGTAGAGGTGGTCGCAGTTTTTGAGGCCAGCCGAGACATTGTTTTCGGATTGGCGGACTGGTCTGTATGGTGCTCCGTATGCCAAACCCCACCTCTAAGCCCAGGGACGGATGGGGCTATCAACACACAGAGCAGTTAAGCACTCCACTCTATGTGTAAACAGGCCTCAAGGCAACTTGGAGCTACTGGGCATCTAGATAACTGCGAAACTAAAACATAAGTTTAAGGGAGCAAGCCCGGAGTCCCTAGGGATGGCAGCATGGTTCCTCCACAAAAATGGTTTCATGGCAGGCAAATCTCTATCCCAGTCCCTTTGAGCCTGGGTTCTCAAACAGGGTTTTTAGGAACACAGAGATGTCCCACAGTAGCCTCAATGGTTCCTCAAGCTCCCAAATTTTTTTACCTTACCTGCCCTTACCTAGAGTATTCTTCCAGCTTCAGCACAATTTTAGCAGACCCGAGCCATTCATTGTTGCATAACTTTGAGCCAAACACTCGCTAGCAAGTAAATTACTGCTTACAAGGTCTGTAGCCTCCTACCCCCCTTTACTGCATCAGCGTCGAAACCAGAAGGGGCTCCCCGAGGTCGAAAAGCTTGAAAAGGTTGAAAACATCCCTTTGAGGAATGGGATGTCCGAAGAGGATGCTTTCAAGCTTAGCTGCAGAATTTCGTGCACCTTCGGAGAATACTGCAGCAGAACGTTTCTCCCTGCGGGCTGCGCACGCTACGGGCTTACCGGGTTGTAGACGAACAAGTGGAAGAGGTCTCCCCCGTGAATGCTCCTGTCCAGCTTCTCTCTGCCCCCTGGGTACCTTTCCAAAAATATGGTGTGCGTGTAAAGGCCGCACGTCTGCCGTGGAAGGACCTGCAAACATTGCAGACACCACATTAAAAATAAAAGTCTAGGAAATGAATGCTTTCAGTTAGAGTAGGACAGCTAATTGACATCTGAACAACTGGTCCTTTCTTTTTCTGCCAATTTGAGTAGTCAAATGGCTGGTATCTCTTATCTGTCCAAAGTTATTGCCAGAAATCTACATTCAATGAATAGATTTCTAGGGGACGGTTTTGAATGCACTTTTTTACCTAAACAGACTAAAACAGGAACAGGGACTTCTTAGTAAAAAGTCCGAGGACACCTAAGCACTTCTTATGAGTTGTGAATGTGAAAGCATGAATGTCATTCTTCCGCTCCCTTAGTTTGTCTGCCATGTTTCGCAACTGCCGAGGCATTTGCCAATGGCCGAGCGCGCGCTCTCGTGAAGTGGCTGCGCTGTGCTGAGCTCGGCCGTGCAGCCTTTCCGGAGCTTGCCCGAGCAGGCTGTGTGGCCAGGCTGTACTACTTACCGGCAGCCGAGCCGCTGCATGCGCTGCGCCGCCATGGAGAGGGCTTCTCTGGTGGCGTTTTTTAATGCATTAACTGTCCCATGCAGTGAACCGACGTCATCCGCTTTGAAACCACGCCAAACGTTGGCCAAACGGCACCTAAAATTCCCTTTCCTAATAGAGCGAAGTGGAGCTGATTTCTGATGGATTATGCTCCCATTGGCTGGTGCGCGTCATCAAGAAACGAGGCTCCCATTGGCTCTCGTGCGGCGTAGTTCCAAAGAAAACCATCAGAGAAGCCCTCTCCATGGTGACGCAATGCATGCAGCGGCCCGGCTGCTGGTAAGAGCGGTGCAGCGGTGCGGGCCTGGCGGCGGAAATCGCTTGGGCAAGCTCCGGGGAGGATGCACAGCCGAGCTCAGCTCGGTGCGGCCGCTTCACGAGAGCGCGCGCTCGGGTTTCGGCCAGGGAAACGTGGACGTCTATGCCACTACGCCGCAGACGAACTAAGGGAGCGGAAGAACGACATTCATGCTTCCGCATTCACAACTCATAAGAAGTGCCTAGGTGTCCTTGGACGTTTTTAACTACGCCACGCAAGAGCCAATGGGAGCCTTGTTCCTGGATGACGCACGCCAGTCAATGGGAGCCTATCCATCAGATTTCTGCTACAGACGACGACAGGCTTCGCATTGGGACAGGCAGGGGTGGAACTCATGAAATGTACTTGGGAGCAGCCACGGGAGAAGCTGAAACAGCTGTTTTGGAGCAGGTTGGGAGTAGCTAAAACTACATTCTGGAGCAGGCTAGGAGCAGCTCAGATCAGTTTTTCTTGCACTTCAGCTTGTGTCCTAGACGAGCACAGGAGCAATTTCAATTGTGCTTAGCAGCACAGATGGACATGAGTGGTTAAGAACCTAGGTGGATGGGATAACAGTGTAACAGATGCCAAGACTTGAAACTTTGTGAGCCTTAATGAGAACCAAAAAGCAAGTACCATATGTTTCTGAAGATAGTGTCCTTGATATTTTCTGAGTGGCTTTCAGCTGCTCAAAATGCAAACCAGCACTGCTTATCGTACAACCCACACATGCTCGATATAGTAATTATATGTGCGAACCATGTGATGTGCAGTTGCGCGGAGGAACAGGGCAACAAATTACGTGTTTATCCTATTGTACAACTAAATATTGAAGCAGTTTGTCCTGTCCGTCCTCTTTGTCTACTCTTTCGTATATTTTTGAATCAGACTACGATTAACGGAGTTATCATATTCGAAGCGATAAGCAGGAACAAGGTTAAAGTACACCGAGCAGATCTACCGCTCGCATGAGAGCTGCTGGCCGGCAAGGTTTCGGGTCGGACCGCGTTTCAGTTCTATCAAATCACGATTTATCTTGCGGGAATGCGGTTCCAACTTCTAACGAGAGATTACTAAAAGGAATCTTTTGCTAATGTGTTTTCAACTGGCTGACGTCCGGATCCCGGGCCGCAGAGCCTCAGGCAATCTGATGCTTAACGACTCTATCTCACCTCGGCCGACTCGCTCAACCGCTTATGGTTGAAGAATAACAATCCAGTCACAGGTGGTGTAGCGCTTGGAATCCGACCCCTGAGTTCTTTCGTGCGCTTCCGACTCGAGATACACAGGGAGAATAAACAGAACAAAGGATTGCAAGGCCGACCAAGCTAAACGCCCTCATTGTTGCCAATCGAGTCGGTGGAAACCGAAACCAAGACAAAATGCAATTTTTTTTGGCACACGTTGTGCGATTTGGTGCATAATGGCGAGAGGTATTGGCTGTGGCGCAGTTTGGGCAGGATGGTGCAGACAAATGTGTCTGGCGCAAATGGCGCAAATGGCGCAGCCGTTCCACCCCTGGACAGGAGAAGGTGCCGTTTGGCGCAGCTTCAAAGCTGGTGACGTCGGTTCACTCCATGGGACAGTTAATGCTTTTGCATTAAAAGCTGTCAGCGCAGTAAAGCTAATAGGATTTCAGTGGAGTGATATTACCTCGTAAAATGGTGATGACCATCAGTACAAAAAGGCTATATAGTAAATGTACACAAAGATTTATATGTTACATGTAAATTTATGTGTCGGCAAGTTTAAACCACGTGCGTGGTTCAGCTCTTCTTGAATATAATTGACACCAGGGTTCTGGTGACTGGCAAATAAGAAAAGGAAATGCAACAAAGAATTCTCCCAAAGCCGGGAAGGGTGCTCCCAAAGTTGACCTGCAAAAACTGTATCTGAACTTAGGGGAGGGATGTTACTAAAGGCAAAAGAAAGTGCAACAACGGAAGGGCCACCTGTCTCCCATATTTGCAATCAACTACAGTGCCGTACGTGCGTAAACCTGACGTTTGAGGCTCATTTCAGGGTGGATCAGTGTTGCCGTATCATGAAAAATCCCTCATATTGTGGGGGGAAACATACCTCCAAGGTACAACGAAAAACTAAATTTAAACACATGCAAGATGTGAGAAATAGTCTTGATCTTGTCAAAAACACAGTATCGGCTTCTAGCTCCTCTGAATCGAGATAGTGGCGACTTGCTCTGCACTCTCTCGTCATGGGGACTGCAGCTGCACTATCTTTACAATTAAAGAAAAATACTACAATGTCCAACCAAATATAGAGGAAGAATGAAAAAGAGGAGGAACCATGGTAGTTCTCACACTTCGTGTCTTTCCTAGCTTAGCTAGAACCTTCATTAATATTTTTCTATTCACGCTTGAAGTAGCACAGTGCCACAAACCTTTTGCAAGCAGAAAGAGCTCTCATCATGGCAACGGTGTTTTTGCCCAAAGGGACCACGAAATTATTTTCCAACTTCTTTCTCCTCAACTCAGAAGTGAAATGAGAAATCATGTGACCGTGACATCTTATTTAGCCCAGAACGTCTCCCAGCTGTCTGAGGGTTGGTAAGGCTAGCTGTACATGCTCCTCGCATCTGCTGCACTTGTCGATAAATGTTGACCTAGAGTGACGGCCCTCCCAGCCTTCTTTCTGATGTGGTCAGCATTCCATGACTGGCAACTCTGATTAATTTTGCTTTCGTTGACAGAAATAAAGTATGTAAAGTTCCGAAAGAACGCCCACCCAAAATGAAGAGATAAATGGTGAAAAATATGGGGTGGGCTATCTGTGGGGACGCCACAGCAAAACTTTATCAAAAACCGGCTACCAACCATGTGACGTGGGAACTGATACCGCAGATCGCGGACACCGCCAATTCGCGTTTCACGATGCGATAAACACGCGGGAATTCGCTACGAACCCCTGTGTCACGGGAAAGGATACCGCAGCTTGCGGACGCAGCAGATTCGCATTTCACGGTGCGAAGTACATGCGGGAATTTGCCGAGAACTCGCATCTCACAGGAACGAATACCGGAAATCGCGGGCGCCACAGATGCAAGTTTTATGGTGCAATAAACATGCGGGAACCTGCTACAAACTTGCCAGTCACGGGAACCGATATCGCACGTTCAGATCGTGGACAAAAAGGCAGGAATGCGCTACAAACTCGTATGTTACGGGAACAAATACTGCAGATCGCAAACGTAGCAGAATCATATTTTACGATGCAATATACACGCACGCGGAACCAACTCGCGTGGAATGGAGATCGTATACGTGGATCTCAAACAAAAACGCGAGAATCCGCTAAAAACTTTATGTCACGGGAACGGATACCGCAGATTGTGGACGCAGCAGATTCACATTTCACAGTGCAACATACACGTGGGAACAACTCGCGTGTTATGGGAGCCGATATCGCGTGCGCAGATCGCGGACAAAGACGCAAGAACCCGCTATAAAGTCTCCTGTCAGACATGCCGGTACAGCAAATTGCGCGGTTGATGCGATTCCCGTCGGACGTTGCGTGACGTCCGACGGAAATTGGGGGGGGTGGGCGATGTTTCGGAATATTTATGTTACAGATATTTAGCCAGAAAAACGCGATCGGCGATCTCTCGGGGGCGGGCGTTCTCTCAAAACTTTACGGTAATATCAAACCAATCTTGATGGTGTTTGTTGCCTTCACCATGCTTTTTACGCATAGATGTAGTATGCCATCAGGAATCTAAATGGTGCTAGAAATGGAAAACCGTGTCTATCTTTGACGGAAGAAATGCTGGGCCCTGCACAGACATACTATGGCCAAGGAACGACAGTTCATAAACATTAAAAACGGCTTTCGTATCAAGTTTCACGCCGAACGGGAGCCCCTTGTACGATGTCCAAGAACACGGAACACTGGTGAAAACTCGACGGTATCGATCACATCCTTGTCACCGAAATGTAGTGGCCATCCTTGACCACTACAACATCGTTGAACTTGTCGTTCGCAAGTGATGATAAGTAGACGGGATTGAAACTCGCGATGTTGCTGGCCACGAATGCGAATCCCAATATCCCAATATGTGCCGACTGATTGTTCATGAGCGCATACGAACTAGTGACACAATGCTTGTGTCCCATACATGAGCTAGGTTCGGCCGACGTGCTTGGGAACTGCGGATGCATCACAGTGAAAAAGCAATATTTTCCGTAAGAAAAAAAAAAAAAAAAAAAAGAAGGAAATAGTTAGTTCTTATTTGAAAAATTTCAAGGGCTTTGGGGACCCCAAGAAGGCCTGCAGGGACCCGAAAGGGTTCACACACCCCCATTTGAGAAGCACTGCACTAAACCACAAGCACTTAGTGTGATTGAAATCCTTTATAATTTACCCCGATCCAAAATTTATTTCATGGTCCCTTTAAATAAAAACGCAAGCATAAGTCCTGCTCGCATCAGTTCTTACATACCCTTTCTATCAAGACTGTCTACAATCGGTCACACACTTTGTTTTTGCTCTATTTATTCGGGGGTTCTTTTTTCTTTTGCAGTGTTCCATTTGGAGGTGACTGCATGTTACACCTGTCTTAAAAAAAATGTTCCTATGTGGGATAAAAGAGGCCGTATCTCCATGTGGTGATTGATGTTGATTGGGGCGAAGCTCTGGTGATGCTGATGATAGTGATTTTGTTGTTCATAGGTAGTGCTGATGGTGATGATTTGTTTTATTGCTCATAGGTAGTGCTGAGTTCCGGGTTGCGTTTCGACTTCATTATTACTGCTTTATGGTCGGTGAAATGCAGAGCCAGTGGTTCTTCTAGCGGATCAGCTTGGATCAGCTAGAAGCCGTGGGAACGCATCTCCACCGCTTACCGTATAAACTCGTGTAAATGCCGCACTATTTCTTCCCGATTTGAGGGCAAATTTTCGAGGTGTGGCCCATACACGGATTAAAAGAAAATATCTGTATCCACATTCCTAAATGAACGTATATGAGCGCGCTCGGCTGCACTGGTCGGAAAAGCCTTCATTCCGGAATGCGGACTCAATTGTCAGGGATTTAATTAGTTTACATACTGCGCAATACACTTTCTTTTTCTTTTTTGCCGTACTTGATAGCATGCGCGGCAACTTTCGGCTTGAATCGCGTATGACTGTTGAAGTGGTACTTGGCCATAGCTCTCAGAAGGCAGACAAATCACGAATCGAAGAACAAAAGGAAACCTCCCCAGAGCGTACAGTGGCGTTCAGAAACTTGAGTGCACGCGCGAGCCAAGTTCACTGAACCCCATTCCTCGCGTTTGCCACGGAACCTGACATATCCTTTATCTTTTCTCAATGCCTTGCCGCAACATAAATGCATCCCGACAGTGCGGCTAACCACGATCGAGGTCGACAGCCATTATGCCATACGGTGATACGGATGAGTGGAGAGCAAATATCAAGGCTGCAGACATGTGTCGCTACGTGCTCGGGCAGTGACTAGTGCCACCTAGCGATATATATTGATAGAAACGTGGCATTACAGTCGGCGCGCGTCGAAAACAAGGGGGTGTGGCGCATACGCAAATAATTTCTGTAATTTTTTTTTTTTTCGCAATACTTTGTTTTAAATACGGGGGTGAGGCCCTTACACGCGATTATACAGTAAGTCAACGGTCCATGTCAGAAAGAGAATATGTGGTATGGAACGTGGTTATATACGCATTTGAGCATTTGACCGCAGCGCCCTCTCGTCTATAAGCGTTGAGCCAATGCATGCAAAGTTTAACGCGATTATATATGCATTTGACCACAGCACCCTCTCCTGTATAGACGTTGAGCGGTAACCCCAGCTCTTGAGTTACTACCACATCTCAGAGCCCCCTACTCGTCCCACAGTCGTGGCCGAGTGGTTAAGGCGATGGACTAGAAATCCATTGGGGTCTCCCCGCACAGGTTCGAATCCTGTCGACTGCGCAAACATTTTTTTCTTTTTTTAAGAAGACAGATGGGACGGCAATCGATGTGAGCACGGACGCCGGACGGATGGACAAGGCTAGACCCTAAGGAGCTTCGCCCTTAAAAAATTACAAGAAGACGCTTCGCCTTTAAGAGTGGAACGTGACAGCTAAACACATAAACCCCAGCTTGTTCCCAAGCCATGCAAGTGTCTCCATAGCGTAGTTGGTAGCGTGTCTGAATCATAACCAAAAGGTCATGGGCTCAAACCCCTCTTCCGCCTAAAATTCTTCAAATTTTTTATGAATTACTTCAAGAAGTGAAATAGTTTGGGAGATGCGGCGACCTTTAATTTGCATTGCATGTCATGTTTTGATCACTTTCATTCCACACGTGGCGTCACGTTTCCCGTGAATGTTGCGGGTTGTTTGAAATTTCCGCGCGAGGTCATGTGGTTGTAATGTCATGACCCTATCAATCAACCAGGATTTTCCCGTCCTACCAATGACGACACCGGCTTTTCTGCAACACGAGTTCCTTAAAGCTATCGCTTTAAAAGAGAAATTTTTTTCCTGCCAGAGAGTAAAACCAATGTAGCAACTGCAATAACAGTAGGCGTAGGTGCCACCCCTGCTGCGAAGCGTGGCAAGAGGGTGGGGGGGTTTCCCACCCACCATGACGTTGCGGTGCACGAAGCCCCTGCGCAGCCTGGCCGGGCGCAGGTGCGGGTACTCCTCGGTGCTGGTCACCCGGATGTTCCACACCTTCTTCCAGGCGTCGTACAGGGGCTCGTGGATCGGGTACACGCCCGAGTGGTGGGGGGCCACGGAGTACCCGGAGTCTGTCTGGATGCGGTGCTTCTGCCAGGATACCCCAGACAAGCCCCAGGATAAATTCCTGGCCAGAACACCCCCTAAAGAGACAACCTCTCCTACGGGACACTGACGATTCAGTCAGTGCCCCGTAGGTGTTCTGTTCTTGCGCAGGAGTTGCGGTGATGTCAAAACGACGCCAAGCTCTGATTGGCTTTGATTAATAGGATAGTGGGTAGACCTCAATGCTAGATGCCTTGAGGTTTACCCACCAGTTTTTCAGTCAGCCAATAAGAGCTCGGTGTTCTGCCATCATTGCAATCCCTTTGCAAGAAGCAGACGAACTTGCACTCCGCATAGATAGTATCTGCCGTCAACCATAGCTGAGAGCTTCGAGGTTAAGCGTGTGACGACGAAGAGCGTTCTCCGGGTTCCTCTTGCACTTTCAAAACTGCTCTTCATAGCAGACGGTAAGTTGCTTTACAGACGACTCATGCTGATGACAACGTGTGAAAACCTCCTATACAGCCGTTAGAGTAAAGAGTTTGCTCGTTTCGTTAGTACAGTCGCAGTCCATACGAACGTGAACGTGTGATCAACGACCGTTTCATACTGGCAGCACAATGAAGTGGTGACCGTGATGGCATGTGCGTTCTGCAAATCTAGCATGGCAAGGCGCGAGATAAGGCGCATATTGCACCATGGTTGCTCTAAACTAGCGTGACGTTTTGGCAATGGGTCCCTAGTGGTAGGCCTGGGGCCGGTAATTTCCAGAGATCATTTTTCTGAAATGAGGTGAGCCCTTTCTGGCATCTATTCTGGCAGGCAAATTTACCAATTTAGGTCTTGGTATTCCTGTGTACCAAACGCAAACAGTTCTCCTGAAACCTAAATTCGAAGAGACAAGTAGACTAGCATGCAGAGGTGAGAATATCACACTTTGTATCAGTAGGCAAGAGTATAACCTTTCCAAGATAAAGTTTGACATAGTAAGGATGTGAATATAAAGATTATCAAACTGAAACAAACTACCTTGACATCTTGACTAGGACTTTGCCTTTTTGTTCCTTGATTAGGTTGGTTATTGACTATCATTTCTCCTTTTACTTCTTTTAATAAAAGTTGCACACTCATTGTTGTATCTGGACTAGAAACTAAGCGTTTCTAGTCTAGAAACTCTAGTAAGTGATCGTTATAAGCAGTACATCGTTACATGTGGTATCGTTATAAGTGGATTGCACTGTACTTTCATTTTACTATGAACCATGCGTGTTTCGGTGTACTAAATTTTATTTTCGAATTACTTAATTCTGACCTGCGTGCTTTTGCCAATGCCTTACTGTAATCATTTTTCTTGCTCTGTTTGCAGTAGTTTAAACTGTAATCCATGGTCTTTGCTTCTGCTACAGTAATCAATCAAATGGCAGGGAGCCCCATTTCTCTACAACTCTGTTTTTCTTAATTGCCACCGTTACCGTATTGCTTGAAACTAAAAAAATAAAATATTAAAAAGTAACATTTCAGTTACTTATTTAATTGTGCAAATATTTATTACTAAACTCAGAGCCTGAGGCCAGTTTCTCATACTATTTCTATTCAATATATATATATATATATATATATATATATATATATATATATATATATATATTTCTTTTTTACATTTTTAAAATGTTTAGTATCTGACAGGTTAAGAATTTGGTAGATGCCCCACCTCCAGTGCGAGCATTATGCCTATGATAGCACTTCATCGCACGTGCAGCCAAAGAGCCCGGAAAAAGGAAATGAGTGCTTGCTGGAGGCGGAGCTTCTACTCAATTCTCAGCCTATTGCCGACTATAGCGAACTGTTAACATGAATGGAACCTGGGTGGGCCCAGACGCACTTTTGCAAACTCCCTGTTGAGCCTCATCTCCGTCTCCAGGAGGGTCACATTCTCGTACAGGTGCGGCTGGCTATGGCTCCACATGTGGCAGAACCACCAGAACTCGTGGGCATGGGCTGCAATGGGAGAAAACAGATCGAGCCACAATTCACGCAGTGAGAAACCCCTCCTATTCAAAGGGCTACGCTCTACCTGGTGCTACTTTATTCGAGACAGATAGTGTCCGTCCAGAATCTGAACGAACAAGTTTACTCTGCTGAAATGGCAGGGTACTTCAGCTGTCAAGAAGGCTTACGGTATGTCAAAAGTCAAATCTTCGTTGCTATGTAACCGTCACCAATATTGCTTGGCGAGTAAAATTACATAAACTTTCAGATATCTATTAGGATAATGAGGTATGTTCGATGCTGACAATGAATCTAGTAGTGGCAATGCAGGATAAGAATAAGGAGAAGACGAAAGCCTTGTTATGGTTCGTTCCTCAAAGAAGGCTTTTCTTAGGAACCGACGATGGCCTCACATGCACCGAAATGTTTGCTTCCACAAAAAAGACTGGCTTAGGAAGAAAAGAGTGACTTGAGTATTGTAACTTGTCTTCCAAAAAAACATGGATCTAACCTAGACGCTACAGTACAGGTAGAGTACAGCTAGAGTCGGAAGCTTTGGGCTTACCGTAATTACCCGATTCTAACGCGCACCTTTTTTCCGGAAAAATAGGCCAAAAAATCGCATGCGCGTTAGAATCGGATACGAAACCGAAACTGTCAAAACAGCGGAAATTTCGTTCCACCCATTGCCATCGCCATCTCAAGATGGCGCCGAAGCTTTTTGCCATCTTTCCTCCGTGCTTTTAGCAACCATTTTGTTCCTTCTGCGTTCACGCAAGTCGTCTCACTTGCGCGCTTACTTGCGCGCAATGATCGCGTCCGTGAAAGATCGCGTTCGTGTGCTGTACAACGAGTGGCTGACGAGCGGCTCCCTCTCGTTCACGACGAGCGGTCGGCTGAAGCGTGCGCCTCTCGAAACGCTCGCGGGATGGGCGCGCGAGGCGTGGGCCACAATCCCTTTGTGCATGGTTGAACGCTCGTTTAAGAAGTGTGGCATAGCGAACGCGCTTGACGGCACCGAGGACGACATGTTGTGGTCAGTGGAGAGCGACAAAGAGCTCTCGGAGAGCGACGAGGAGTGAGATGAGTGACTACTTCGGTAAATAAATCGCCTGTTTCTCTTGCATTCGTTGTTCTTGATCACGAAGTTCCGTGCGCGTTACAATCAGAGGTGAAAGTTTTTCTGGTTTGTTGGCCTGGAAAAACGGGTGCGCGTTAGAATCGGGGGCGCGTTAGAATCGGGTAATTACGGTAATGCGAAATCGGCATGCCTGTCGGACAACTTCCTTAAAAATAGGTAAATGATCTCTCCTTTTCCAAGAGCATCCTGGTGCTCCAATCTTGCGAATAGAGCCACAGAATGAGCAGTTGGACGAGGGTTACTTTAATTTTCATCTATTAGCCTGCATAGAGTGTTATCCATTGTTGCCTTTCCCGGATCACACCTTTAATTTTTGCAGTTCGCCGAACAAGCAATTAATGAGCGTTTAATAAGCTATAAAAATTAAAAATATTGTGCGACGATCACACAACGTGATGCGTTTAGACAGCGTCAGCTGTGCTGCTTATTCGACAATACAATGATGACGATCGATTGACATTGTGCTGATTATGCGTCATAGGGTGACCCGATAGTGAAATGACATTGCATTGATTTAGCGCAAATATGTTGTTGAGAAATAAATGATTTTAAGGTCGTGATGTGTTTTCCCACCAAAGTTAGCGGGGAAACTGAATTGGTGTATAGGTGATGTGACAAAAAATTTATCCGCTACATTTAGTGGGGAAACTGAATTGGTGCGTAGGTCACAGTGACGTCAGGTCACGTGACATCAATTTTTTCTGCCAAATTTAGTGGGGAAACTGAATTGGTGCATAAGTCACGTGACGTAAATTTTTCTGCTAAATTTAGCTGCGAAACTTTTTGTTTACACTCACGCTGTCGAAAAACCGGGGAACGGGCCACAAACAGCTGCCACTGTAATATTTTATTACAAACTCCTGGCCTTGTAGCTTGTATATGTGAGTTTGAACATATAACACATAACCCAATATAACAAACTACCGTATTAACCCGCACAATGAATGCACTCGCGTAATAAACGCACCCCCCAAGTCGGCTCTCAAAATTTCGACTTTTTTTTTTCACTCGCGTATTAAACGCACCCCCAACTCGGATCGGACGTCAAAATTTTGACTCCCCCCCCCCCCCCCCCCCCCGCACGCGAAATGAACATACTTTTCTATCTGTACTTTTCTATCCTGCTGCAGCGAGGTCGCGAATGCATGGGCAGCGTGGGCGAACAAAACGCCTTGCAAAAGGCGTTAAAAAAATAAAAAACGATCCAACGGAAGCAAAAGAAAAAAACATGGAGAGGAGCTTTTTTTGTTTTTTGGCACAGCGCAGTCTGGACTTGCAGTCTGGACTTTGGGTCGGGCGGGCGCCGCGTGCAAGGAGATAAGAAAGAGAAGCGAAGAAGCCCTCGCCTAAGCAAAGCGCGCATAATGAAGGCATCCTGCCCTCGCCTCCTCCTCGCACTTTGGAAAGAGAAGCGAGAAGCCCCCTGGAAATGAACGCACTTTTCTATCCTGGTGAGCGAGGTCGCGAATGCATGGGCGTGGGCAAACGAAAGAAAACAGCAAACGGCAAAAACGACAGCAAACGGCAAAAAAAAAAAAAAAAAAATCTCACGGAATAAAGAGAAAAGAAAAAACATAAAAAGGAGATGTTTTTTTTCCTTTCTTTTTTTTTTTTTTTGCACAGCGCAGTTTGGTCCCGGGGCCGCGCGCAAGGAGATAAGAAAGAAAAGCGGAGAAGCGTGGGCAAACAAAACAACTTGCGAAAGGCGGAAAAAACAACAAAAAGAACACGGAAGCAAGAAAAAAAACAATGTGGAGAGGAGCATTTCTTTTTTTTTTTTTGCGCATCGCAGTTTGGTTTTTGTGTCGCGCGCTGCGCGCAAAGAGATAAGAAGTTAAGTCGATTTTCCGGGATAAAAGGTCCGTTTATTATGCGAGTAAATACGGACGCAAAAATTTTACTTCGCGTAATGAACGCCCCCCCAACTTTGCATTGATTTTTAGGAAAAAAAAGTGCGTTCATTCTGCGAGTAAATACGGTAATATGCGTGTCCAACAGAGTTTATTATAAATGGTTGTGAGTGTAATGCAAGAAACATTATTCTAACTATAAAAGAAGCTGAAAGGCTAACTCACCGAGCAGCATGTCATCTCCTCTGTTCTCCTCACGAGAGCCACGGTGATAAAATTTTCCGGAAAAGCCCAGGTTGAAGCGAAACCCATGTATGAGCTTGCGGAACCGCTGCTGTGCTTCCAGCAGTGCCTGCAAATAAACATACAAAGCTTTTAGTGATGGCTCTTAGCTTTGCAGGTGAACCTTCAAATTTCCAAAGAGAGTAAACCAAAAGTCATGATATAGCTCCTGACCAGACAAAACGCAAGAACCGATGCTCCACCCAAAGAAGTTACGGAGCAGAAACTTGACTCCCATGACTGTGGCATCTTCAAATGATCTGGTGTGACAAAAACTCAGTCTTGTATAGTATTGCGTTACTAGTATTGTGATACTGTAACTCCTTTTTTTTTGCTAGCTTGCAACTGTAATGCGTTACCTTTTTTTTTTAAAGTAACTATAATAATAACATTGTTAACACAGAATGGGTTTACGGGATGGGTTTCACGGAAAATTGTAACGCTCGAGTGTGACGAAAAAGCTTTACACGCCGGCCAAGGCTACATCAAGTATGCATAGCCCATAGCAGGCAATGCAGAAACATCCAAATCATATAAAAGGCATACCATATTTTCCGGTGTATAAGACTCACCCCCCCCCCCCCTTTTCGCAAGTTTCTAAGTAAAAATTAGTATATGAGACACACTGCCGAAAACTGTGGAAAAAAAGTGTGTCTTATGTATGAGACGCATCACTGTATAAGACGCAACCCCCTTTTTTCGCAAGTTTCTAAATAAAAATTAGTAGTTTATAAGATGCACCTGCGTATAAGACGCACCGCCGAAAAAAAAAAGAAAGTGTCATACATCGGAAAATACGGTAACTAGCCACAATTATTTGTACAGTCGAATCTCATTAATTCAAACTAGAGGGGGACCGAAAATTTGTTTGAATTAAACGGAGTTAGAATTAAAGAAAGCTCATTAAATGGAGTACTTACGTCCAGCGCTGCATTGGGCGGCGCATGTGCACTGAGCAAACACACGAGTGACGAGTTCCGGGACATTTATTTACACCTATCACAAGCAGAAGTAATCCGTGATGCATGCCTGTGCGCGGTTCCTCAGTCGTGAATGAACAAACATCGCTTGGAGCTTGGAGACTAGCTCTAACGTGGCATTAGCATTCTCTTGGCACGAGAAGTAGTGCGCAATTGCGTCTAGCGCCGACGCTACTGAATACATGCCAAAGCGCAGCAACACGCGAGTGCAAGGCAAGAAACTTAACTCTTGCGCTCCCGCCAAAAACACGCCGAAGAGCAGCGGCACAGCACCGTCACCTTGCAAGAGAGAAAACGACAACAGCCTCTGCCAGCACAGCACCGCTCATCGCAGCATTCAAGGCCACCACATCATCGGTTGTCATGGTTACTTGGAACTGAAGTCGGGAGTAGCAGCTGGCGCACAACGTACCGCGGCGACACGGCCAGGTCAGAGGCGCTGCCGCGTGAGTTAGCCCGCTCCTGAGAGCATGGTCGGCGGCGCGGGATGTTCGAATTAACCGGCGCGAGCGCTTAAGCGTTTGAATTACCGGGCGTTTTCGCACATTGAAATAGTGTGGACCGGACCACAGCGTCAGTTCGAATAAACCGAAAGTTTGAATTAAGCGTGTTCGAATTAACGAGATTCGACTGTATATAGTACCGCGTGCATGGCCAAGTGGCAACACACCCCACTCGCATGCAGAGGCCCCAGGTTCCATTCCTAAAGGCCATGCAACTTTTATTATTGTGTTGTAATACAGTTGAACCTCGATTTAACGAAGTCACCGGGACCTGCTAATTATTTCGTTAAATCGGGAACTTCGTAAAATCGAGAAAGTCATTCTTCGGGCATAGGCTGCGCCGGGAATGCGAAATTTGTTCGTGAAGTCGGGAAATTCGTAAAATCGGGTTTCGTAAAATCGAGGTTCAACTGTAATGGTTTCTGCAACGTCCGAGAAGCTTCTCATTTAGAAAAGGCACTCTGCGTGGCTTTACAAAATCAAGTTCTTTGCCAGCGCTCAATCTTGCTACTATACCAACATTGACGCTCGCCTACGATGCCTGTTATTAATGCGAAAGCATTAAGTGTCCCATGGAGCGAACCGTCGTTATTAGCTTTTAAAGCCGCGCCAAACGGCACCTAAATTTCCCTGTCCCCATGGAGTGAAGCCTGTTGTCTGTAGCAGCGATTTGATGGATCACTGGCTGGTGTGCATCATAGTTTCAAGGAACAAGGCTCCTATTGGCTGGCGCATGACATAGCTTCAAGGAATGCCACCCCATGGCGCTGAGGGCCCCGCGCTCCTAAAAGGAACACGGTGGGGAGCGCTCGACCGCTTCTACCACTTCTGCTCCTCTCAATGTCGACGAACATGGCGACACCTCAAGCATCTACATCGGCGGCGGCCGCAACCTCAGCAGTAGCAAGACCTGCCCATCCACTTCCAGGCAAGTACAGTGCAGACGAACGAAGGGAGCAAAATAACGCAGCACAACAAGCGAGGAGGCAGGCAGCACAATCCACCATCATTGTCAAGATTCCGAATAAAAGCAGGCGGAACGAGCAGCGGCTCAACGCGCTAGGAGACCAAACAAAGCCTTTCGAAAGCACGAGGCACAAACGGATCGCGATTCAAACCGCCTATGGCAACAAGAGGACGAGGTCCTTCGACAACGCGAGGCGGAACTAATACGTCACAAGCGGCATGCTTTTGCATTCATAACTCATAAGTGCTTTGGTGCCCTTGGACGTTTCTTCTTATTTGGTTTTGAGCACAAGTTCACCCCATTGAACATTTAGTTTCCTTCAGTTATCCATCGCCTCATCAATTGTCATTCGTGACGATGGTCGTGACTAATTACAAACAATTGACACCCGAGAGATTCACCAAGGAGCACAATGTGAATCGAACCTCGAACCATGCAATCCACAGACCGACATCTTTATTCGGTGCCACAAGTGGGAGATGAACAAAAGCGCAAGACACTGGACTAAGTATGACCTGCCGCAAAGTCGTCTGCGGTAGCACGAGTGATACTACTTAGTCCAGCATGCTTGGTTCAGGCTACTTACTCCACAAGTGACAATCGGAGGCAAGTTATGTTTAGTCCAGCACACTTAGTCTGCAGTCAACGGTCGGCACCGTGTCACTCTTAGTCCATAGGCTCCATTTTCTGGCGAGTTAGAGTTAGTCCAGCACACTTATTCCACAGGGAATTGTCGGTGGAAGGTCATACTTAGTCCCGAATACTTAGTCCGCAGGCGACCGTAGGAGGCGAGTCACACTTACCATATTTACACAAACATAGGCCAACCCATTTTTTAGTTTTTGAAAATCTGAAGTGGTGGGGGTAGCCTTATAATCGAACCAAGGCATTCCACTGCCGACAAATACGAAACAATCGCAATAGCAAGAACACCTTGACTTGTTACGAGTTCAGGCGGCTGTACCTGTTGCATTGTGCTATTCTGTGCGCTCATTTTAGAAGTTATTTTTTATTTTTTTATTTTTGCGAACGAGTATTACTGATAGCAATTCACAAATGCGCCCGAATGTATACTGGTGAACAGCGCATAGTGCGCTACACTCCCAGGGGTAACAGCACTTCTTGAAAGAGCCACAGTGGATAGCGTCTAGTTAGCTATGGCGAGATGTAAGCAAACATCGCTGACTGGGAAGTACAGTCATCTTTGCTTCATTGCCCCTTGCCACGGTACATGTTTGGCAGGGACGCATTATCTAAAAATATAATTTTTTCAATTTTTCTTGATTGCACATACAGTTAGCACATTCCTTATTTTCCCTGAACTTTTTTTCGATTTTAGGCGGGCTATCCTTCGGGATACTACGGTAAGTTACTCTGCCAAAGCAACTGTAACTGCAATGTGTCATTTTTATTTTTAATTAGCTTTAACTTAATTACATTGTTGGGAAACTAACCGTAACTAATTACTACACTTAAAAAGAAACTTACCCAAGAAAAAAAAACTCGAATTGTACTATTTTCTCGTCTAAATTGTAGTGTGGTGCGAAAATGTGAGGTTTTGAATAAAAGTTTAGAATAATACATTATTTGATAATCGCTTCAACATAGATCATGATATTCTTAGTTCAAGACAGCCCTGTACTTGTGCACTCTCAAACATAAAAGGGGTCAGGGCACAAAAATTGATGATATGAAACCTTCAAAGCTTATTTAATATACACAGAAGGTTTAAAAATGTCTAGAACTCTAGTAATTCTAGAACTCTAGTAAACAAAAATTAATTTTTAATTCACATAATTTGGATGTGATGATTTGTGCAGCCCTGATTGAACTCCGACATAAAATATAATTTTGTATGTGCACTCCTGCCCCGATCGAGTAAGGCTGTGCACACATTCAAACGGTAGTTTTAAACACTAATACACTATTCAATATTTGCCTTGGTATGAACTGTAGTATACAGTCAAGCCCAGTTATATCACACTAGAGTATTTCGAATTATTGTTTATATCAAACAGTCCAAGCATCCCCATGAAAATCACTTGTAATTGTATAGGAGTGTAGTCTTTATGTATCCAACTCCCAGGGCGGGGACACCCAATATAGCCAACAAAGCCCCGCCGCTCGTTGCTTTTCCCGCAATCCAAATTGCGCGATGGCGAGCACATCGCTTGCATTGTGCGGTGCGGCTGGCAGACCGCCAAACCAGCATACACGAGAGAAGATACGCAGCCAGAGAAAAAGCAGTTGTGAAAAAAAAAAAAAAACAATGAACAAAAACAAAAATTAAGGATGGCAAAAGCAAGGGGGAAGGCACGCGCAGGGAGAGCAGGGAGTGCCCGCTGTAGAAAGGGTAGCCTATGCCCTTTCCACAAACACTGCTGATGCTCCACGACTCCCTAGCCCCAAAATAAAGTAAGCAAAAAAAAAAAAGTCTTCGGAGTGTGTTGACAACAAGTTGTGCAATCATACTTTAAACGCCTTATCATTGCTTACCTTTTTCTTTTGCCATTATTGCTTTGCCCTGTTTCTTTTTTTTTTTTTGCCTTTCTTTTTTTGCTGCCTGAATTTAGTGAGCTTTCTTTTTTGCTGCTTGCTTAACTTTTTTCTATGAATCAAGAGATCTTTTTTTGTGAGTCTCGCTTTTCCGTTTTTTTTTTTTTTTCATTTTTTATAAAATTATTTTAGTGTTTTGTCATTTATGCTGTGTAGAGATCCCGGCCAGGCGTGGGCGCACGTGTAAGCGCGGCGGTGTGTGCGGTCTCCTCCTACAACGTTCTACTGTATTTAGCTGCTCTTGGATGCTCTATTTGGTGAACTCCCGTTTGTCAGCAGAGACGCCAGAAAATTTCATATTTTTGTATATCAAATTATCGATATATCGAACAATTTTACGATCTCCTTTGAATTCAATATATCCGGGTTCGACTGTAATAATATTTTTTAAGGGATGGAAAACTCGCGGTCACGGCGAGTAACCCGTTGAGCGTGCTTCTCATCGAGCACCGGTGCGATGCGGAAGAGCATGCTCGCAAAGCAGACACCGGGATCCTGCGAATCTTGCCTTGCCATACTGCAGCAGCATGCTTAGGGGGAAAACACGCCTTTAGGGTGGGGTGGTGTACATGTATATGCAGGATGTATTTATAAAAATATTGGAAGTCGGTGGGTGTTGATATCTGCCATTTTCATTATTTATCTACGACCATTATGCAAAAATATGTTGGGCAAGGACGCCTTGACAAGCAGTGTGTGCATCATGGCTCACGCTTGTTTTTAGATTGAAGGGTACAGCAAGAGGACTTGTAAATCCCCCTCGATTTGTTATAGCCGGGCCTCACTCTAGATTTAATTTTATGTCGAAATCTAGAGTTATGTGAAAACGCAACTCTATATAAATATAATATGAAGTAGGCATTTATTGCGGAGGGAAGCCAATGTTAGAGGAAACCGAAGCACAAGCTAAGTCAGCATACCCAGCAGATTTATGTAGGGAGCAACAGTTACATCGAGACAACAAAAACTAGCGCACCTGGACGTCACTGGTTGTCATGCGATTCCCACGCTCGGCGACAAAGATGTCGTCGATGTCGATGAGGAGGTAGCGCTGCAGCGGTAGGCTCAGCTTGCCATGCGACAGGAACGAGATGGAGTCCAGAAAAAGCAGTTTGTGCAGCCAGAAGTTGAAGCCATTCCCAAAGATGATCCTCTGGATGCCATCAAACTTTCCAATGTCCTGGAAACCCATGACGACCAACTTAGCACTTTCAATCTGGAGCTAAATGATGTCACTCAGTTTCATTCAGACCAAATGTGGCAAATTATCATATTTACTCAAATATAGCTCGGATCTCCAATGAGCAAAGCACTGACGTGTTAGTTAGAGCAGTGGTTCTCAAATGGGGGTCTGTGGACCCTTTGGTGTTCCTGAAGGCCTTCTTGGGATCCCTGAAGCCTTAGACCATTAGTCGAGACGAGCACTAAATCTTTTTTTTATTGATGCTGGCTGTCCCACAGAGCTAAATAGACGAAACCATGTACACTGATTGAGTAGGGTTGACTATTCTTCGCTTCAGGGCTGCAAAGTTGGTTTGCAGGCATTTACAGTTTCCTTCTTTTACCCTTTCGTCATTGCCACCATTTAAAACCGCCCCCTCCATGCCGGCGGATAGGGTCCCCCATTACTTTTGCCGATCAAGAAGGGGGTGTCCAAAACTTTAGTGGTTGGGAACCACTGTGTTAGGGCTAAAGAATAGTAGCTGCACTGATTTTTGAGTATGTGAAAGTCGCACTCCAAATCTTGAACAGCAGCATGGTCTACTGTTTAGGATGCAAATGTGATCAATGTGTTGTCAATCGCTGGACTTCTGTGAGCAGTTGTGATTGCCTTCAGCATGGTCGATGGGAGAGCCAATGCATGGGCCTCTTCCATGAAAACTTTCACCTTTAAATATTCACCAGAATATCTAACGATGAAAGTGTATGGCATGACTGGCATGACCCTCTCACTTGGGCAGCGATGTCCTAATTCTCTCTTGAGCTCCCAGACATTCCCCATGCAGCTTACGCCTTGTCGGCACGAGATGCTTACTATATGTAAAAGTGTAAACTGCATTACTACGTTCACATGCAGACACACACGCACGCTACACTAATGCCGAATAGAAAACATGCATACCTGCAAGAGTATGGTATCTGATACAGTCAAATGCCTTTATAACGAAGGCCTCCACTACGAAAATGCATGTTTAACGAAGTAAGACAAAGTCCTAGCCAATCTCCTATTTGTTCAGTGTGTTTCACTGATTACTACAACAAATTCCCGCTTAACAAATATTTCTGTTTAACGAAGCAGTTGCACGGCCTCATGAAGCAAAAATGACCGGTATTATGAATTTTCTAGGTGAAAAGTAATTGATTTCAAGTAATTCTAGTTCTCAAGTAATGCGCGTGGACAACAAAAATGCTGCGGCAGTGGCAACGATCGAAATTGCCTCCACGCCGCCGCTGTGCTGCATGCTCTCCGTTTTTGGTTTAAATAATTTATTAGTGTGCTACCTTGTGTCTAGATACTAGTGCTACGTGACTACACTGCTGCGAAACGCCCGTGCGTGCTTGTGCATGCTTTTGTTTTGCCCACGCCGCTGAGTATGCGCTACTCTGCTCCAAGATGAGTTCTTTTTCAACGCTCTGTCCAGGTAATGCGTGCATTTGTTTTATTTTGCATGTATGTCAATGCATTTGAAAGAACCCACCTTGATAGCGCGTTGTCATTCAATGCTCATGTTTCTTTTATTGTTGGCCGTGTGATGAAAACTCTTGGTATTATATCTCATATAATGCAAAAGTTCAGACGCCCTGCTTGTATGATTTGTTTATTTCGTGCTTTAGTTTGTTCACGGCTCGAATTTGCCTCTGTGGTTTGGAATTGTCTAACACATACACAGTCTTTAAGCATTGAATCAGTGCAAAAAAGAATGATACGCATTTCATATGAAAGACATTTTCAGCGTCGCTTTTATTATGATTATGAATTTCTTCTTAATAGTGTGTTACATAGGTCTTTGTCAAATAGAAGATTCGAGCGTGATCTGATTTTTCTGCACAGGATGGTAAATGGTTGGACTGATGCTAACCTACTTCTGACTTCTGTCGATTTTCATGTTCCTTGTCGCGTTACCAGAAATGTTACTATTTTTTACACTCAGTCTATGTCTAAACTCTCGCCACTGTCCCGTATGCAAATTTCATATAATAGAATCGCATCCTCTAGCTTGGACATTTTCACAGATCTCCCAGTTTTTCGCCGGAACTTGGCAAGTCTAGTTGAAAGTTGAAACTCTATTACATTTTGTGTGAAGTGCGCCACCTATTTGTAGTCATGTTAATTTGTACATTTGATGCTATGCGTGTGATGTTTTTTCTTTTTATCTTGTGTGCGCCAATGTGAAGACCCGCGTGGTTGTTTTTGGGCACATAAAATAAACAATATTATATTATTACTACTAAAACAAGAGTATATACAAAACACTTTCAGCCTTTCCACTCTGGTGAACCTCAAGAATGACTTCTATGATGACCTCGAGGACAACCTCGAGGACGACATCAAGGACGACCTCAAGGACGACGTCTAGGACAACCTTAAGGACAAGTTCTAGGACGACCTCGAGGACAACCTCTCGGACGACCTCAAAGACGACGTCTAGGACGACCTCAAGGACGACTTCTAGGAAGACCTCGAGGACGACATCTAGGACGAAGCATAGAGAAATTCAGCCTTTCCACTCTGGTGAAAACCAGAGTGGAAAGGCTGGAAAGGTTGTTGCCATCTATGAGCAAGGCCGGCAAGCCGAGTGTCTGGTTGCCGCCGTCGCTCATAGATGGCGGTAGCTGTCCAGAGTTTTGTGTCAACATTTCTTTGCGGGGGACACAATCCTGGGGAAACTAGCCCTTAACAGCTCCGCTGACTGACATGCCAATCTTTGTCAGGATCCAACAAGATTTGTCAATTCGAGTCTGCTGCTGCGTCCACTCTTACGCCATCAAGTGACTACTGCAAACAACTTAATTTTCGCGAATAGGGCCAAAGATGAAAATTTGAAATTATTCGCGGGTTCTAATTTTCGCGAATCGAGTGTAGCTTCCGTAGTGTTCACATATTGCCCGAAATTCTTTGCGGGACATATTTTTCGCAAATTGTAGGCGATTCGCGAAATTCGCGAAAATTAGGTCCTCGCGAAAATTTAGTTGTTTACAGTATACGTGCACTCGAGAGCAGCAGCGCTGCTTCGAGAGCCTCCTTCGAATGACACGTTGCAGTGAAAGTTGCTGCCCGATTTAGAAAAGGCCAGATTTAAAAAGTCGGTAAACGCCTCCCATTCGATCCGTGATCGAGGGTCGATGTCGGTGATGTAGTGATTATTGCAATTCATGTTTTGACAAGTCAGTTAAAAGGACACTGAAATGACAAAATTTTTTCTGAATGGCCTAGATGGGCACCTACTTTCTTTTTAGATTTTACCACAAATTTTTTTTTTTCTTCTAGCAATATTTTTGTTGTTAGACGCAATTTAGGTGGAGAAGCTGAAGGCCGCAGTCTGTAAAGCCCTGCCCCGTGCTTACATCTCTCATTGGCTGGAGAGATGATCGACGTGTGAAATGTTGCTTGCGAAATTATATCTCCGTGCCGTAATACTAGTTTAATTGACAATTTTTTTGTTTCAGAAACAAAACATCTAGAGAGAGTCATTATTGTGTTCAAAAGTATCCATAGATTGCATTTCATGCCTTGGTTTGAAGCGATAACAAACATGGCTGCCAGCATCTACAAAGTGCTCAGTGAACGTAGCTCACTGATCTCATCTATCCTTACGAGTGTGAGTAGTTTTGCAAACTGTCGCACGTACGCACCTTTGGAAGTGCTGTGGGGATGCTTGTCCTTGTAGCGGGAGTGGCCTAAGCCTAGCATCCCACGTCAACTTATATTTTGCTTGGTCTGCCTTGAATTCTTCGTTTGCCCATGTCGATACTGATTGAAAATGTTGGTATGTACCCATAAAAGCGTCCCCTCTGCTCTGTGAACTGTGCAACCGTTGTGATCACGACCATGCTTTCAATACCAAGAAGATACCTATGCAAGTAAGAATTTGTGAGCCATTTGGCAGGAGGCAATCGCGCATTCTCCTCGGATCAAGTTTGTTCAGGTATATGTTCCCAACGTTTCGCTTTGGAATGCAAGTAGCTCTAAAGTTTTGCATAAACCTGGCAGCCAAAGCAAATGGTTTTAGGTTGCGTTTTAACTGCGAGTTATGACGCTACCCATCTTGATCACAGATGCCATGTGAAAAAAAAAGGGAACAGAAAAGTTGAAAAGACTGCATAATTATTTTGTTGATAATTTAATCTTTTCAATCGCTTTTTACCACACATCAACAGACACTGACAGAATCTTGTAACGGACCTCGGCTGGTGCATGATGGAACGCTAGAACGCGGCTTTCATTGTCGCATCTTGTGAGTGTAGGAGACGATTTTAGACGGGGGCGGAATGCAGAGCGCAAGTTCGTCTACTTGTTGCGCAGTGGTTGCGGTGACGTCAGAATGCTGAGCTCCGAGTGGTTCTGATTGGAAAGATAGCGGGTAGACCTCAAAGCAGCTAGCATTGAGATCTACCCACTGTCCTTCCAATCAGAGCAAATCGGAGTTCGGCGCCCTGACATCACCAACACAAAAAGGCAGGTACAGTGCAAGCGGTTCAAGCAGATGATTTAAAGACAAACTTGCGATCCAAACAGCACATGAACGCAGGCGATGACAGAAACCCACGCATCGTATTCATGGCCGCATCTTGCGGGCACTACAGAAGACGATAGACAGTGGTGGAATAGCAGACGATGCCAGAGGTCGCCGTGCGTCTGCTTGCACGACAGGCTGTGTCAGATGCAAGACTAGACGCTTTGGAAGTAGCGACAGGGAGCCACTAGGTTTGCGAGTATGTTCAGTGGGGCCATGGATCTGTGGGCGGAGCTTAAAGTGGGCCGTGACCTCTGCCTAAATTGTGTCTAACAATGTAAATTTTTAGAAAAAAAACAACAAAAAAAAAATCTTTTTCGTGGAAAAGTTACAGAAAAAATGTGCCCATCTAGGTCCTTTATACAAATATTTCTTTTTCATTCCAGTGTTCTTAAGTTCATAATGTTGAAGTTTGGACAGCGTGAAATTAATTTGCAGCAAGCAGTGTGTGGTGCCTCGGCTGTAGATGATAAATTTTGCCAGTGGCAGTACTGGCGGTACAACCACTAGCCTGGTAGTGGTGAGTACACAAATGAATGCCAGTACAATTTTCATTTAGAAAAAAAAGGAAGTGGTAATCGAGCCTAAGATACTTGGGTTTTGCAGCGCGAACTTTCACCCCACGTGCTACGAGCTGCAGTGCACTAGGAGACTCTGCCACCGTTCTCCCTTTTGATAAGTCAACTGTCAACTTACAAAACCTAATTTCTGATGTCGCTCATAGTGATCCCTCGTTATAACGAAATCGCTTTTTTCGAATTATCACTTTTATCGTAGTTCAATGTGGTCCTGACCGAAATGCACCCATTTTTAACCGGATTATTCTAAGTGTATCGACTGTCGACCATGCTTACTGTGAAGGCTGTGGTGCCGAAAGCATGCAAGCCTACACAAGGGTGCACAAAGACCCTTGCGTCCCCCCCCCCCTTCTCTACCGAGGCAAACGGCAAACTGGGTAAACCGAGTAAATGGGTGACAGAGGGCAGAGCGTGCAGAGCTGGCAGAGTGCCGCTTCCGATGCCGATGCCCCAACACGGGCAGGGAGCAGCGGGAAAAGCATCAACATTCCGACACTACTTACGGCGCCTGCGGCCGACACTGCCCAACTAGTGAAATGCAAATTTGCGTGTCTGCAATCTGCGGTATCAGTTCCCATGTCCCGTGGTTGGTAGCGGGTGCCCCTATGTTCGTAATTTTCAATAAAGTTTTGCTGTTTCATCCCCAAAGATAGTCCACCAGACGTTTTTCACCGTTTTTTAGATCTTCATTTTGGGTGGGATCCCTTATGGGATTTTGCGGCATGGCCGAGAATTTCGGAAAAACGTTTCACGGCATGCCAATGCCAAGAGTCTGACCTGCACAACGGTGATGTGTGGGCCATTGCCATAGGCGGTGTCGTCATGCTGGGACCTGGCCTGGGCCAGGGGCACGAAGGTGGAGTGGTTGGGCTGGAACAGGGCCCAGTCCTCGCCCGGCAGATTGCCTGAGAACACCTCCCCCGCCCGAGTGATGCGCAGCACCGAGGACATTGGGTTCACCTGGTAGTCCTTCAGGGCCATGTTGGTGTGCATGTACAGTGGCAGCCCTGCAGTAGCCACAAGGGGAACAGGGCGTGAAATTGGGATAATTGGGGCGTAAATTAAATAAAGACATTGAACCCCCCTCCCTCCCATATGTCGCAAAATAAACTTTCCCGTCCCAAAGAAAGAAAACATTTTTAGCACCTTTTCTTTTTGTTGTCATTGGATTCGTTTGATTGATTCTGAAGCATGCTTCTATTTCGGGGCCAACATGTCGAAATAGAGGCACGTTTTGGAATCACTTTTAACATAAAATGTGTCTTGCAGCAAACATATTGTTCCCAAAAATAAACTTTTTTGGGGAAAGCTGGTTTTGTGAGGCACATGTCCTACCCTTTAAAAAAAAACATTTCTGGAGAGCTCCGTGTTTCTTCAAGGTGAAAAACAATAAAACCCATAAGGATAGAAGACAGATTATCACACCAAGACAGTTCACACAATGCCAAACCACAACGCAGTAAGTCAAAATGTCACACATCGAAGTCAAAGAAAAAGAAAACAGAGGAAGAAGGGTACTTGCAAGCAGCAGCGGCTATAACTACCGTGAAGTCCCGAGGGGGCGTCCACCGCACTTTCACTGAAAACTGGGTTAATCTAGACATGGGTGCCTCTCCGGTCAAATCGGGTGCTTAACATTTAATTTGCAGAATTCCCGCGTTTGGAAAATGTTAATAGTGGGCGCATGATTGAGGTGGGCGTTTCCGCGGTATTTTACAGTAGTACTGCGGCACATCTTCACTTTATCTGCTGAAATTATGTCTGGCGACGCCAGTGACGCATTTTAGGTCGTCGCAGCAAGGTTTGGCCTCTTGGTAGTACTGCTAATATGTCTGGTGGTAAAGGAGCTAGATGCCTGTTTATCAGTAGCCTGTAGGCTAGCTGCCCATTCCACAAGAAGCGCTCGCCCCTAAATTTTGTAACATTCGGGAAATACACAAAGAACACATCTTTACATATTGTCGACCTAAGAAGTGCCGATCTCCCACTTTCACATGATCATCTCCAAATTTTGAGTGGGCGCTTGCTCGGAATTTTATCGTACAGCAGTGATGAGGTGGGATGCCAGAACATTAGTAATACTCCCATCAAATTGTCTGTAGTGCCGGCATTTCTATGACCATACACTTGGAATACAATGTCCCGAGACACTCCCTCGGCGAAAGAAGGAGCACGAGCCCCAAGTGCATTATATTCATGCCCTCTTCCATTTGTTTGAGGAGAGAAAAACAAAAGTAGCCGCACTCCCGTTTTGCTATTACCAACAGCTGTTTTGGTCATCCTCAGGTCCTGAGGGTGACCAAAACAGCTGTTGGCGCCAAGTCAGCTCTCCTTTTCGTCCAACGGCGTCTCTTGGTTTTGGTCATCGTTGCGGGATCGTGCCCCTCAACACTTCCGGCTTCACCTCTGATGGCATCGTGTTGCCTTCAGAAGCTTTTTACCTCCATGGGTCAGACTCACCAGCGAGCTGCGCCCCCGTATAGGTGTCTTCGCGTGGGCGGATGAAGCCCACGATGCCCACGTTGTACTCGCGGCAGTACTTGTCCAGGAGCTCCCGGTTCCACTTGTGCATGGCCAGGTACTTCTCAAAGTTCTCAAACACAATCACCGCAAACTTCCCCTTCTCCTGGTTCGTCAGCACCGGCAGCGTCTTGCCCGTCGTCTCCACCTTGAACCTGCCACGGTGGGGGGGGAAAGAGAGCCCTTTCACTTCGGGATCCCCAGTTCTCCGAGAAACGCCAATTACTAAACGAGCGTGGCTTCGTCTAGAGCCAATTCGTGTTCAAAGAGTTTTGAAACTCCCAAGAATTAGTTTCGGAACTGTGTCTCGGCGGCTACCTCATGATGGCCCTAAAGGGACCAAGAAGGTGAGAACAGCGGGGAAGAGCTTTGGTTGTCCCACCTTCCTTCGACGGCGCTTCGGCGTCCTGTGCACGTTGAGTGTGCGAACGCAGTCAAAGCACTGTGAGAGGCACGGTGCGTGTGCTGGAGGCCAGGCGTTCCAAAGATGTACCATTCTCATTCTGTCAATGACTACATATATAAGCTACACTTCGAAGCAATGACACTTCAACCACCCTGTTGCTTAAAATCACTGTTGCCAGTTGTCTGAAGCATTGTTGCAAATATCGCAGGAAACGCTTTTCTGTCCTGCCTGAATGTTAATACCGACTGCGCCAGAGCCAAAACCAGAGCTTCCCCGATACTGTATCTAAAGCGCGGCAAGGTGAATTTTCAAATCGTAACTGTTGACGATTGCGCCCGCTCTGCAACAAAATGGCGCCACCCCGGAAACGATCGGGGAATTAGGTGTTGTGATTCTAAACCTGCTCATTCCGCGGCTCTAGGCGGCCCTGTGCTGTCGAACAGAACCGCTGTGGGCAAACCTGGCAGAGCCTCATCGCGGGTGGTCGAACCATGGAGGGAAGAAAAAGAAGAGGCAACATACCGGCTCCATCTAGCCAAACGAGCAAATCCCGGGCAAAGCCGGAAGTAGAGGATGCAGTTGGTGAAAACGCCCCCAAGGGTGTCCTTTCCATCCAATAGCCTTGTTTGGTTTTGTAAGTTTTTGGTCATCGTTGGGGGCGTGTACCTCCGAACCGGAAGTCCCCCCCAGCTTCCCCCCTGGTGGCGTAATGTTACCTCCGGAAGCGTCTTACCTCCATGGGGCAAATGGACCAGCATCCTATCAAGGACTGGATGATGGGTAACTTGATATAGGAAGTCCTAGCAAAGAATCATAAAATCAATGTGCCTATTACCTTTTGACAAGGAGTCGGGCACGTAGCCAGGGGGGCGGGCGGAGGCCCATGGGGCCCGGGCCCCTGCCGAAATCTTACATTTTGCTGGGACCTCCTCTCCCCCTCCCCCTCGTAAAGCATTTTGTCATGGGTGGGCCTCCCCTGAAACAAAATCCTGGCTACGTGCCTGCAAGGAGTAATTAGCAAGCTGTTTAGAGATCCTGTGTGCATATGTCGTGCATACAATTTTTAGCTTTGTTCTTCTTCTGCAGTTTACATGACTAAAAGAGCCAATCCTCAAGCTTGATTGGCTTCACTTTTCCAAGAAACTGAGGGCACAACGTTGCACTCAGAAAGGGAGCCAAATAGTGGTGCGGACGTGGCCCACCCACGCTGGCTCCACAAGGCTTTTGTAGCAAAGGTACCTAGTCAAAAGTCAAATTTGGGGTTATATGTGCCAAACCAACGAAAGGCATCTGGAATACTCCGGCGGAGGACTGAGAATTCATTTCCACTAGCCTTAAATCTTCCGACATGCAAACGAAATCTTGGTTACACGACGTCTCCCCCGCGACAAGCCTACGCCAGATTGTGGGCACCTCGGTCGGAATTCGAAGCCGCCAACTGGGCAAGTATGGTGCCTGGAACATGTCTCCAATTGGTGCGGTTACTGTGCCCTCAAAAGTGGTTCCTCGATCTCTGCCTTACGATGCCATAAAAGTGTCACGCTGTTGCCTACCATGATCCTGGCAGTGGTGCAGCAGCAGAGATAGATGAGGCAGATGACTGTTCTGCCGCAATTCGATCTGCAGCCAGGTGGTTGACGGAAAGCAAGGCAGACAAGAGATGGGACACCATGGCAAGGCGACCCTTGCCTTTTTTGCCAGCATATCTACGACCAAACACCCAAATCGCGCCATCTAACAGCATGACACACCGGCTGCGACGCAATTCGCTGCCGCTTTGGGACAGCTTCCCATGCCCGTGTAGGATAGGACGGTAAACACCCAAGTCGAAGATGCACTCCAGGCACCGGACGTAGGCCAGTGCTTTACTTCAAAAACATTGTACGGTAGGCCAGTGCTCTACCTCAAAGGCACCATACCGTAGGCCAGTACTTTACCTCCGAAACACTGTACCGTAAGCCAGTGCTTGACCTTGGAGGCACCGTCCTGTAGGCTGGTGCTTTACCTCAGACGCTCCGTACCGTAGGCCAGTGCTTTACCTCGAAGGCACCATACCATAGGTCAGTGCTTTACCTCGGAAACACTGTACAGTAGGACAGTGCTTGACCACGGAGGCCCCCATCATAGTCTAGTGCTTTACCTCGGAGGATCTGTCTCGTAGACCAGTGCTTTAGCTCGGAGGTGCCAAGTCGGCTTTCTACACAGGAAGAGGAGAAATGGGTGAGGCCGACGGAGCCAGCCGGGCTTACCGAAAGCGGCTGCCCTCCAGGATCTCGCAGATCTGCTTTCCCAGCTTGGAGAACTGGGTCTCCACAAAGACGAGCACCCGGGGGTCCAGCCGTGCCTGGGCGCTTGAGGCGTGCACGTTGGCCGCGCTTTGCTCCGTGGGCTCCCCGTCCAGCTGGGACCGGCACTGGAATGTCGGCTGGGGAGGCACTCGCAGCAGGCTGAACCTGCACGTGCAAGAGAGTGCCGGGCTTTCACGAGACCACCCCGTGGACCGGCGTGGGGCTTCCATTACAATGTGCAACGGGTCAAGCTCTGCCCCACCTTCTCCTGCCAAGGTCTAACCAGCAACAACCTCGAGGACATCTTATGGTCAAGAGGAACGAGATCAGCAAAAGCAATGGCGCCCAAAGCGCTCTTAACACACTCGAGCGACTCTGGCTTATTAAAGCAGCTGTTGGGGCACACGGAGCAACGGGCGCATCTGCAACGACTGGAAAACAATCCGCAAGACCGGCATGGATGATAAAAGGCACTTAACCACCAAATTTCCGACGGTTAAATCCCATCGTCCAATCCCCACAACAAAATTTTGTTGTTCTTTCTTAATGGTGGCTACCGCCGCCCTTGGGCATTCCGCGCGAACATGTCGGTTGGCTCATGGCCTGCTGAACGGAAGTGGACTGAACTAGGACTTCTTGCTCACGTCTCTTTCTTCTGTCCCCATTTTCTAAAATTCCTCTTCCCACAATCAGCTGACAAGCATGCACAGGAGCACAGCCATGAACAGACGATTTTCTTTTTCGTACATACACGCACACACTCACTTGCTTCTGGAGCAACCTGTGTAACAGGTCTCCAAGTCTACTGCACAGGGGAATGATTGCATGTTATAGTACTAGGTGATTTTTAAAAAATAAAATCAACAAAAAAAAAAAAGGCATTGAGAACAGATAGATAAAATGAAAAATTTTAGAATAGGGGACCTTAACGTTTGGGTGCCCTTAAGATATTGGGGGACCCAAATGCAACAAGGTTGGCGTCGCCAGCTTATAACATAGGGTTGTCGCAGCGCGCTTGCGTTTCCCTTTTGCAATGCCAGTGCGGTAAACAAGAATAATATTCCAAAAAGAAAATATTTGAAAACGCAAGACATATGCGCTTAGCAAGTACTATTTATTTGTTTACAAACAAAAGTCAAGGTAAAACCAAATCAAGCCAGCTAAAAAAAAGACAATCTAAAATTGCTATAAATATTATTAGCTGTTTTCAGCCAAAACAATCCAATCTGTAGCGATCTAACTTGGGCCTAGCTCTCGGATTGTTTTTGGTGTTGTGTGCCGGGTTGACTGTGTGTCACCGAAGATTTAGGCCTTCAATAATGCTGAAACTGAGACGAACGCGAGCGAGCATACTTTGAGGGCAGCCGCTTTATTTAGATCTTAGCTGGAGTGACTTTGAAGCCTTGAAAGATTGGATTTTAAGCTACAGGCAACATGCCACGAACAAAATCCACTCGGAGTTTCAAAGTAACAAGACGTTACCCTGTCAACTGTTACCGTGGTCTCTTTAGGCTTCGGAACGGCCAGAACCGGAAGACAATCTTTAAAATGAGGCGAGCTCACCGCTCATTCTTTGTGATTTGAGCGTGATAAAGTGAAGGAAAAGCCAGCTACTGGCAATGATCGAGGCTAATACTGCAGCGACCATGACGAATTTGCTCCAAAGCGAGCGAAAAGGGCATCGCACTGTTTGCCGACGCAACCGGACCCCAAGGAAATAGGGGCCCTACGCTATTTCTAGAATTTCGCATTAGGGGCGAGCGCCAACCCGATACCCAGTTTGGGTTCAGCGCGTGCACAGTGGTGATCCTCTATTTCTTTGAGGCCCCCAAGCTTTGGGGAACCCTATTCTAAACTCTCTAGTAACTCCATACCCAACCCAGGTTTCTCCTGTCCAAACTTCAGCATCCACTTTAACTGGAGAACATCGGTACTGCCTCTGTGTCAGCCTATTTCAGTATAATTTAACATTTAAATAGGGCAAATGTGTCTGCAATTCTCTGTATTATCTTTAATGCTTGAGGATGCTCTCACTTTCAACGTGCTTACCTACCCACTTTGGCCCCATGGCTGGCAGTATGTTCACAATAAATAAATAACCGGGGACAGTCCGCTTAACGACTTGCGTTTCCTTTCCCCTTCTTGTCTCTTTTGCAACTAATAGCCCATGTGCCACCCCTTGTTTTAGTAAAACGTTAAAACACATTCTTAGTTGGAAGCAGTTCTGTCCATTCATTGTTCTTGCATTCTTCCACCTTTTATTTTAACCCATTACATACCCTTCATTACTTCCAAACAAGTTTGTAAGGATGCCAGCTCTCTTGAATTGACACTTTCTTCGAAAGAAAGAGCTGTAAAAGCTTTTGTCTGCACATTTCTTTTTGTGATAAGACAAGTTACCAACTTACACTTTTAGCTTGAAAACAATCAGACAGCATCTACTGCGAAAAAGAAGGCACTGAACACGAAGTCAACTTTAGCTAAATGGAGCAATGCATGGCTTGCAAGCAACAGCACTGGGTTTCGTCGCAGTAGTTAAGATGGATGCTTGGGTGAGTTGGTGATTTTTATAGGTAGCAACAGTGCAAGAACACCAGGACAACAGGGGAAGCACACAGAAAGACAAACAATGGTACTGACTTACAACTCATCTGTATTTATTAGAGTGCCCCAACATTGCTTGCTGGCTGTGCCTCGCCAGTGTTGACATCCTTTGGGAGGGTGCAATCGGGCCCTCCCGCGTTTTCCTGATCACGGCCACCATTTTGCCTCCTGTCTCCTGAATGGTGCCGGAAACCAATGTATACTTGACGGAATGCCTGACATTGCATGTTCTCAAAGTTACCCTGAGTCATTTCACAAGCGGTGATTCCCAATAGCTGCGTGAGCAGCTCACAAGAGACTGCCTAAACTGGGAGGCGAGTTAGCAGATCGGCTAACAGACGACAGAATATCCTTCCCCCGCTGTCAACTCAGCAACATCGAGGCACTCTAGTATTTATCGTTTTCTACTTCTTCGAGAGAAGTGGTGCCACAAAACTATACTCGTCAAATCAAGAAAAAAGAAAGTTTTGGGCATTATCTACGCCTCGCACAAAGTAGTTCTTACAAGGCTTGGTTGTCGGAGAAAGAAACAATGCCTTTGTCTTGACAGAATAACGTAAACCTAATCTAAGTTGCACCTACATATATCTTAATTCAACACAAGAGGCGGGAAACTGGTAGTAACATTAGGTGAGGAGCTGGACTCTCTTTTACTACAGTTCTTGAGGTGAATACGAGTATGCACTACACCCGTGAAATCTAAACACCTCACGTTGACTTCCCTTTCAAAGAAGCAGAGGGTGTTCTGCTTCCCGCGAAGTAGATGACGAATACAGACGAGTTGTAAGTGAGCACCCTTGCTTTGTGTGTATCTCCTCTCTGGTCCTGGTCGTTTTGCACCGTCGCTGCCTATAACTGCAGCGGTAGTAGTAGTAGTGGGTTGCAATAAGATATTGGCAAAGAACTGTGTGTGCAAGTGTCGAAACCTGTGGCGGCCCCTTTAGATCTTATCGGCAGTACACTGGTGTCGCTGTCCCGCCGAGAGCAAAGGAAACACAACACTTTACCGCTATCCACCAACTCTATAACTGATAAGGCAACCGACCACTTCCGCTTTATCCTACTGCATCAAAGACTACGCGTCTGCTGGAGCCATTCGAGCAGGATGAGGGTGTCAGAACACGGGCACAGAGAGGTTTTAGAAATTGCGCTCCATTACTACCATCAAACATTTCCGTAACTTTAATACTTCAGGCATTATTACTCCAGAGGTAGCTGAAGAAAATGCCACTTTAAATTGATCAAGTTTTTATTTGCAACGAGCGCATCACTGCATTCGCTGTTTGCTTCAGGCTTTGAAAGATAATAACTGAAACTGACACATGCATTAAAAGTTAGCTTCAGCATCCTTTTATGTGCAAGAATGATGAGCTTTACATCTTTGCCATAAAAGAGCAAAACAAGGGCAGTAGCACTGGCAGACTTTCATGCCTGGCATGCTGTGCACTGTGCTGCTGTGCTTGACTGCTCACTCTCTCTCTTTTCCCAAAAGGAGAGAAAAAATGGCCACCACTCGTGCTCCTGTGCACTGCGCTAATAGCTTGCTTTCTCTCCTCTGTCCTCGAAAACAAGAAAGCGAGCAGCATAGTGGTCGTGGTATAAAGCGTAGTCAGTCGCATAGTGGTGCGGCTGCCAACTTCACTAGCGGATGCAGTACCTTTCGTCGCAGGTTTTTCATGATTTTTTTGGCTTACAGGTCTGTGGGACAGACAGGAAACCATTCAAATTAACCAGGTCCGAAAGCATAGCGTTCGAATTAACATACTTTTCCCATGGCAAATATACAGGGTAATACTTTTTGATGGAAACTAAACTTTAAAAAAAAAGTTATGTTTCCATCAAAAAGTATTACGCTTTAAAAAAGAGTACAAACTGCTAGCTGCATGCCATCTTCACAAGGTGTTTCTCGAGTTTGGCGGACTATAGCTGAGCCAAGAAAGAAAGGATAATACGCGAGAGAAATAGAAAATATGCTGAACCGCCAAGTCTACTCTGCTACCCAACAGATGGCGCCAGTGTGTCCTCTGGTTGTAAGAAGTTTTAAGGCACCCAGTTCTAGGAGGTTGCAAGAGTGTGAACGGGCCTTTATTCCCTCAGCTAATATCCGCCAAACTCGAGAAACAACTAGCAAAGACGGCATTCAACTAGCAGTTTGCAATCTTTTTTTAAAAATTTTGTTTCCATTAAAAATATTTCCCTGTATGTACCACTGCCAGAAATATAAGCATATTTCGAATTAACTATAAATTAGAATAAGACGACCTTGAAAAACTGTCTACTATATAAGGAGCGAACTCCTACTAAAGATGCGGGCAGATGATTTGATTCCACCTTGACGAAGTAACCCAACTCTAACTTACAGTGCGAGAGAAAAAAAAAAAAAAAAGAAAAATCTCGAAATCTTTTCTTTGAATTGATAGCATGAAATTTAAAAACTGACTGCACTTTGCTGCACCTATTTAACAATTTCGAGCTTTCGTACGAATCTCAAAGAACTGTTTTCACTAACCAACCCCAGGCATCCGGGCCTTCTTGAAGGACCCAGAAATCAAAAAATATAAATTCGGAAGCAACGCCTCTAACAAAAACAACTCTCGTTTTAAAGTGGTGCTCAGTTCAATAACTCTTTAGGATGAATTCAAAATAAAACGGACAGTCTGAACTTGTTTTGTCAGAAATAGATAAGAGAAGCAAGAGAGAAATGAAAGTTTTCATGAGCACTACGGGCATGCTTGACCTTACAACGCCTGTTCTTGGGCACCGTACTGAAACTAGGAACTTTAGTAGGCCCCGAAATTTGGAACATTCCTACGTTGAAGGGTTTCCAAAGCTTACAAAGACACAAGAAAAATCCCGGAACCGTTAGCCGCGAGCCACGCAACGCGGAGGACAGTGCACCTTGTCGTGACTCACCCGCGGATGGAGTTGTAGTTGATGAAGTAGACAGACAGTGCGAAGGAGAAGAGGCCCAGGGCAAGGGCGAGGAGCATGCATCGCCGGATGGTGAGCTGGCTGGCATTGCACCACGGGTGGATGGCGCCCAGGCTTTCCAGGAGCATGCCTCCCGCTCACCGGGAACCCTCACCAGGCCCCGGCTGCATGGCCAACACCGCTGCTCCCCCGTGTCGCCCTCACATCCTGCGGCACAGAGGAGGTGAGTGTCGCTCACACCGAGAGGCTGTTTCTCACGTTCGCGTCTGAGCGCGATAGGCTGCAATGCACTTCGACCACTTGTGACGAGAGAGCGCACTGGCACCACCTATTGGGTTGTGCTGGAACAACTCTGAAGTTGTTCTATGTACTACATGCGAGGAATGGTTGCTTATAACAGAGTCGGGATTATTTCGAGCATGTGACGAAAGAAGCGAAAGAATAATGTACGAATGAAATCAAAAGTGAAATGAGAGCGCATAGATTGAAAGAACAATGTGTGAAAGAATGACTCATAAAATATTTGCAGATTGAAAGTGCTCCAGGGCTACCCAATATATGGCATTGGCACATTCTCTCGTAAGTGGTCACGAGCGACTCTGGTAGGGTTGACCACACTAAAACACTAATCCGTGAACCTGCCACGGTGATGTGAGCCCACCAGCGAAAATGCGTACGGCGGTTGCCCGAACGAAGATGCGTGACTGACACGCTTAGTGTGCGTGCCAAATTTTTCGTGTGCTAGAGGAAGACGCGGCACTTTTTTGTTTAGTCGGGGAACCTTGGGAACCTGCCACCGAGGCCACCACAAGAGGTTGGTGGCCTCAGTGATTTCATCGCCATGGTCCGTGTTCAAGGACGAATGCAAACTACCAAAGATTGTGGACACTGATGGCTGATTCAGAGTTTGGCGTTTGGGTCGATTGCTTTACAATCACTTCTGACCTTTTGCAATGATATGATTGTTATGGCTACCGAGGTCTGCGCAATTTGTTGCAGTGGAATGCTAGGAGTAGTAACCCGGCCGGTCAGACTCATACGGAAATGTCTGAACCAGGCCTAAATGTGTACTCGGAAACATTACAAAGCGGACAGATGCAGCTGAAACACCATGCCGGCAGCCAAATAATTTTATGTCTACACACACGCAAAAAACATGACACGAGCAATGTGTCATATTTTGTAAGCGTGGATGGCCCATTTGTTGCATGTGCCTCATGATGGAAAAAAAATTTTGAAGACGGGACTTGACTGTTCTAAACCTGAAGGCACTTTCAAAGATAAAAAAGAGGAAGTACCGCCCAGTCTTATGCGCCAGACACATGCGCAGGAGAATGTTTGACATGTTGTACAACGCATCAGAAAAATGTCGGAATCTGACGGAATAGACCACTTGCCAAATCCCCCAAGCACCCCAGCCCGCACTCGAGGGATCAAGAGAATGGTGTTCCTTCAGTTCCCTAGTGATTGGTAATTTCAACCAATTCAATGCTTACACACTTTTGAGTATAATCCAGAGCCATCCTGAGTAAGCGTCATGTAGAGTCCAAAGACCTCTCATATTACTTTTTAGCTTTCTCGTCAATATCAATGTTTTTGATACTGTGCATGCCATCCACCCTTCAAACTGGCTGAGCTGTGGAAATCTCTTACAATATTATAATTCTCATACAGCTTCAAAGACACTGATATTAACTTAAAATGCTAAAAGTGCTATAAACAGCCCCGCTGACTCCGAGCTAAGTCCTGGTTTTTGAAGTTTCTGCAACTCAGTTAGGTTGAAGGGTGGATTGTATGCACAGTCTCAAAAACACTGACATTGAAGAGAAATTTTAAAAGTGGTATGACAGGTCTTTGGACCCTACATGACGCTTATTCAGGATGACTATGGATTACACCTGAAAATGTGTAAGCATTGAATTGGTCAAAATTACCAATCACTAAAGAGCTTAAGAATTGCCATTCCCATGATTCCTCAGTGTGGGCAGGGGCACTTGGGGGATTTAGCAAGTGGTCTATTCAGCATGGTCGGATTTCACCATGACATCAGAAATTGCCGGTGTTTGAACATACAAAAATGCATGCAAAAGGAAGGGTTGAACACATGATCTGCGAACCGGGAATCTCGGAGGTCGTGATGCGGCCAACTATCCGACTTGTCAAACGACTCGTTGACCGCTTCGTTGCACATGTGCCTGGTGCTTTACTCTGGTCGTGATGCAGCCAACTATTGGATTTGTCAAACGACTCGTTGACTGCTTCGTTGCGCATGTGTCCGGTGCTTTACCCTGGTCGTGATGCGGCCAACTATCCGACTTGTCAAATGACTCGTTGACCGCTTCGTCGCGCATGTGTCTGGTGCTTTACTCTGGTCGTGATGCGGCCAACTATCCGACTTGTCAAACGACTCGTTGACCGCTTCATTGCGCATGTGTCTGGTGCTTTACTCCGGTCGTGATGAGGCCAACTATCCAACTTGTCAAACGACTCGTTGACCGCTTCGTTGCGCATTTGTCTAGTGCTTTACTCTGGTCATGATGCAACCAACTATCCGACATGTCAAATGACTCGTTGACCGCTTCGTTGCGCATGTGTCTGGTGCTTTACTCTGGTCGTGATGTGGCCAACTATCTGACTTGTCAAACGACTCGTTGACCGCTTCGTTGTGCATGTGTCTGGTACTTTACTCTGGTCGTGATGCGGCCAACTGTCCGACTTGTCAAATGACTCGTTGATCACTTCGCTGCGCATGTGTCTGGTGCTTTACTCTGGTCGTGATGAGGCCAACTATCCGACTTGTCAAATGACTCGTTGACCGCTTCGTTGCACATGTGTCTGATGCTTTACTCTGGTCGTGATGCGGCCAGCTATCCGACTTGTCAAATGACTCGTTGACCGCTTTGTTGCGCATGTGTCTGGTGCTTTACTCTGAGAAGCAGCCGCTCAGGACGAATCGTTGACGTTCATAGATCATAAAACATGCCTTAGGTTTTCTTGCCACGCACTAGCAGTTGCAGAGAGCACTGAAGAAAAATTAGCAGCATTCACTTTCCCCATCTGCACCAAGAACATGCAGCCCCATATTCCGGTGCCGGTTTTGGACACCAAATTTCATCGTAGCCATGCACTGGGGTTGGCGAAGCATAGGGCATGAAACATTGTTAGAGTTTCGGCTATTCCTGTAACTGCATCAACTGAACACGAGCCACAAGACGAATGTCTGCCGTGGGTCTGCAAGCGAGAATATTTGTGCATTACCTGTGCCTGTAAGCTTTTGTGGAGTGTGAAACATTCCAACTCCATACTGTTTCATGGCCCCTCTTAGTACAAACATAAAAAAGTAGTCCAATAACTACAAATTCTTTCCTGCACTATATTCTAGCCCAGGGGTTCTCAAACTTTTTGGTCTCACGGAACCCCAGGAAGCCTCAAAAACTGCCGCGGAACACTCTTCCCCCCCCCCCCCCCCTCTATATTTGCCGACCGAGAAGCAACAGATGCAGAATTGTAGGCAAATTTGCTTGTGTTGCTTCTCATATATCCCCACCATATCAATCGCGATCTCAGTACAAAGTGAGATGAAGGCGCTTTGCATGGTCCTGCCGCGCAGCCTGCGGCGGGGGAGAGGGACGGGGGGTTGGGGGGAGGGGGGCGGTGGCAATTTGGGTGTTCGCGGAACCCATGAGACCAGCTCGTGGAACCCCTGTGTTCCCCGGAACCCAGTTTGAGAACCCCTGTTCTAGCCCATCTAGACAAATGTTGCTGCTCAATTTGGTCGAAGAAAATACTTTACCGTAACATTCTGTGAGATGCCCACACCCAAAAGATAAGCCACCTCTTTTTTTGGCTTGATTTGCTATTTTCTTTTAAAAACCAAAAGACAGCCCACTCCTAGTAATCATAGTGTTCGGATCAATGATGACCTCAGCGTAAATTCGGTTAGTTAGCTATGGCGGGATATAAGCGAACATTGCTGACTGGGAAGTACAGTCATCTTTGCTTCAGTGTCCCTTGCCCCGATAACAAGTAGGTTGGGAAAACATAATCTAAAAATAAGTGTTTTTACAACTTTTCTTGGTTTTACACCGAAAGTTAGCCCACTCCTTATTTTCACCCGCTTTGCTCTCAATTTTAGGTGGGCTATCTCTTGGGAAATTATGGTATTATTTTTATAACGTGTAACAGTTGGTTGCCCCATGATGCCACCTGAATTGATTCCTCACCAGAAATAAGACAATTTTTCTACAAAAAAACCGGCCAGTTCCTCTCGTTCCAATATCATGCCATAGACAAAAGAAGCAAAATCCTTCACCTTTTGGAATGTTTGCAGTGAAGCAAAGTCATCGGCCTCAGAAGCGATGCACCACTTTGCACTGGCTAACAGGGGGGCCCATCTCGCTTGCTTTCCTGAGAGAAATAAAAGATGCCTCCATGTTTACCAGAGCGGCTAGAGGTTCGACACGCTTAAACTTGCTAGTACCTGCAGGGCTCACTAGCTAGACAATCCTTGAAAGTCAGAACATGGCAAAGTGCAAGGCTTGGGAAACCACGAGGCTGCAAAACTACTTGACTGGCATGTTCAACCATCTATGAATTGCAAAGTGTGTAACGTAAACTTGTAATATGGATTTGCTGAATGTGAGTTCCAACTCTGCTCCTGCCTCTTTTGATGTGAAGATGCGTTGTACTGGCACAGGTTCACGTAACCCAGTGTTTGCAAAACTGTGGATCACGACAGCATTTCCGAGAGATCGCAAAGTAGTTTGGGAACTTTCAAAATGTTAACTTTGCTTTCCTGTGGTGACGTCGATCAAAACGAAGTACAGGTTGCAGATTTGAGCTGGAACAGAGTGTAGCAGGTGTCCAATCTCCATTTTTGTTTTGAGAAACTGTGCCTTAACAAACAATCTCACTGTACATTCCTGCTGGCATGCATTTTTTTTTCTTCTTTTTGCAATGGTTTCTAGCCCAGCTGATACACTCGAACTACAGTAACCATCAAATAAAATTTCAGCATAAAATCTTGTGCAGTACTGCTTACGCACTCAAATTGTGACACACATTAAAGACGCCAAAGTTAGTGGTCATGCCCAACTGAACAAATCACCTTTCTAGAGTGGAGACAAAAGCTACTAAATTTCGACACATTCCTGCTGTCAAGACCTACACAAAACCAAGTTTATAAGCCAAAAACAAATTCCACGTCAAATTAGGAGATGGGTAAATGACTCAAGTGCTTGACTAACTTTGAAAGACATATGAATATTGATTCTTTGCACTAATAGATTGCTCTCAGAAACAATGACAGAAGGCTTTAAGGCTATGAATTTGCATAAAGTAATTGAATGAAGGGAAAACTCTAACCAAAAAATTAATACGGAGCCAGACGTTTCAAGGCCAGTTCGGCCCCTTGATCACGGGTGACTGCCGTGATCCCGGGTGACTTTCCTTCATTCATTGTCATTCCTAACCAGGTGGATGTCCACCGAAAGGTTTACGCATAAAGTAATTACACAAGCATCCATGCAGACACAAAAAAAAATAGACAAATGGGCAAAGCTTGAATGCTATGCTCCAGAGTGGGAGGAAGTCTCTTTACAATTTTTCCCAAATAAGAAAGTCCCCCCCCCCCTTTTTTTTTCATTCTGTAAGAGGAAATGATTGCCAACTAGTTTTTGCTTGTATTAGCATTGCAAAGCAGGAGAGAGTATGTCAAGGAACTACAGCTTTGATCATGGGCTCAAGAAGCACAGACTTTGTACATAAAACCTTGGAAAATTGCCAGAGACCGGCAACAATGGCCCTTATACCATTGTGAAATAGAGCCAGGTCATGCCATGTAAGTAAAGTTATGTAAATGAAAAAGCAGATGCCAATGAAATAGTATCAAATACACAAAATTGCATTAAATGATGATTTTCTTTTTTTTTATATGTCACACCTATGTGCAAGGAATTAAGTAGAGTAGTACAATATAAAAATAAGTGCAACTTCGAGCCAGTAGCCTGGCATTTTGAGTTTGGCATTTCGAGCCAAACTCAAAACAATGATTGCTAACCCTAACAAACTTACAAGATATAAAAAACCCTACAAACTTATGACATTTAAAATTTTCAAATATTGGGAAGTTCACAATATTTAAACTTATGCCACAGGAAGCATTGCAATGTTTGTAACGTGAAGTCAAATGAATTAAAATAATTTTACTGTGGCTCTTATAATATTACATATAACTAGGGGTTTTAAGCTTTCGGTTATAACTAGGGCTGGGCATCGATTAAAAGTTTTAACACAATTAATTGCCACCCTTTAATCGATTAATCAGCCTCATTCATTTTCATGCATAACCTTTTTTTTTTAAGTCAAAATATTGTATATCTTTTTTTTTTTTTTGCTTTTGTTGAATTTGTGACAATCGCTGCCCAATATACAATTTTGACTTATAAATCAACCCCGATGTGTAGTTATCAGTTTGAAGACACTCACGCTCACGGATTGTTACTGTAACTGCATCCGCCAAAAGCGACCTCCTTTTATTGTTCACAATGGCCTCTACTTCGCTAAACGAACACTCGAACAATGTTGAAGTGGTTGGAACAGATGTAACCTTCTGCACTTGTCAGCTTGTCCCTACAGTTTACTTTAGGCTAAAATTTGACCTAAAGTTTGCTCTTCATCCAGGTGTACTTGTCCACGTCTGCGTGGTGAAAGCGTGTAATTTTTACTTTCTTTTGGTTCGTCAAATTTTTACCTATCACCGGTAAAAAAAATTTATCACAATTAAAGCATTAATTGAATAATTGGTAGGTTAATCAATCAATTGCCCAGCCTTAGTTATAACCAATAAAAACTGAAAAAACATACGCCGGTAAACGTTATATTGATTCTGGTCTATCCGAAAAACCCCAATACATTCCAGTTTACAGTGACAATAAAGATCGTGGATACTCCATCCAAGTCTCGTTAGAGCACCAGGTCAGCAGTCCTAGGATGAAGCAACTCCAGTCTCTTTCGAAAGCTCAGATAATTGGCAAAATGGGCTTATCGTCGATGTCCACTCAGGATCACGGACACATGCAACAGTATACCCGAGTCGCAATAAAGAGCTGGGCTAAGCACATGCATTACGAAAGCCACTGTCCAGCTTTCCGGCTTCTCGCAAGGAGGAGGACGCCATGGTTTAGTAACGGTAGAAGCTATCATAATAATAATAATATTTATGTAAAGTGCCCCAAAACAAGCAAATGATCTTGAAATTATATATATGTATTATTTATTTACATATGTTTGCTTATATTTACTACAATGAGCTCTCCTCCACATCAGGTGGTGTTAAGGCCTCTTGACGTGTTGCGAATAGATATATACTGCTCGCAATTAAAATGTTTTATTTATTTATCTTTTTTAGATGCTTGTGTGCGAATATTTATTCAAAAGCCAGGGAAATTAAAATACAACAAAATGAGGCTCTGATAAAGGCGGAGTAACAAAAAAAAATTTAAATTTAGTGGATATAAAATTTTATAAATGCTGTATTTGCCATAAAAATATAGACTCAGGAAAAAAATCTTTCTGAATTTTGCCAAAACTGAACTCTGAAAACGAAGATCCCTACATATAATCCATATATCTCAAGAAACACAGATAACTTGATAACTTTTCTTTCTCTTCATTTCAAACATGGAAAAGCTGACAGAAGTACTGTACAGACTTGCATAAAATTTGCCAAAAAGGAAAAATATTTAGACTGTAGACAATTCTAGTTGAGGCTTTCAGGCTTAACTTCAAGTGCATTCCATAAAATTGGCAACAATTTACACTGACAAACTCAAATCATGCTATTAAATACCATAATCTCACAACCGCTGGTTCAAATATTATTTCAAGATTGCTTCATATGTTACAATAAAAAGTAACATTCTATTGAAGCACACTAGAACCCAGTGATGATCCTCCTATAAAATTTCATACTTCACAACTAAATCATCACTGGGTGACAACAGTCAAAAATATGAGCCCCCCCCCCCCCCCCCCCCTTTATTCGAAAAATAAAATTTAACACCTTTCACTTTCGTTCAATATTTGGGACAAGTCTATGTTATTATAAGTCATGTTCACAAGGGGATTCACAAGGAGATGCTCTACTTCCTTATATTGCTAAGCTCCCAGTAGGTTTCCAACCTCACTGTATAACAGAAATGCCACATGGTGTTGCACTTTCTCTGGGCCTCCAATACCCCAAAAATAGACCTCCATGGACTTTAGCCATGGTTAAGATCACTCCCCTTCTTATTTTCAGTGCCCCAAACATTCTCCAAGTCCCAGGAAACCTGAAGTGATAAAAATAAAACACAGAAAACGAGCAGAATGTATAATAAACAGTGGAGGCTATAAACAAAACAAGTGCAAAGAAAATCTAATATAGGGTTTATGTTTATCCCCTATCATAAACGATATTCTGGAAACAAACCAGTAATACACAAAAAAAAAGAACAAAAGCTAGGGTGTCTTTCGTAGTACACATCTCTTCCAGTTTGGCATATAAAAGTAAGGGAGAAGACAAAAACTTGCCCGAAATCTCCCAGAGGAATTCTGATCGCTCCATTCTCCATGGATCAGTGACCCTGTAGAAACTCAACAAACTTACTTCTCCATAAGAAAAAAAAGGGAGGGGGGGGGGGGGGGTCTCCAATGTGGAAGGTTTTTCGCACAACAGTAAGCTTTATCGGGACATGTTCCCTGAGAAGGCTTCTTCCTGCCAGCCTACCTAAGGGACTGGGCGGCTTATCGGGTTGACACTATCTGGCCACCCTAGGGCTACTCAAACAAGTACCGGAAGGGGCGAGGAGGCAGCTGCACTCCAGCTATTGATGTTGACAGAGTTCTCCCTGGCTGCTCACTTTGAAACACGACAGACAACGGAAGAGCCCCCCACGCTTTCGAGGAGCCACTCAAGCGTAGAACATTCCAGCTTTGCCTTGTCTGTACCGCACCCTTTTCAACTTTGTACAAAAAAAAAAAAAAGTTGCATATTTTAGGCATTTGTTTGATAAATGTCAAAGGAAATTTAAATGGCAACAGAGACTTCTTGAGAGGAGACTTTTCCGCAACGTTTGTGTCCGATAAATTCCCTGTCGGTATTCCAATTTTTTAACGTTTAAAATTTCTCGATTAAAAATATTTTTAAGTATGCTGCATTTGTTTGAGTAAGATGGGCCCCACACATAGCTCGCCAACTGAAGTGGAAATCCACGAGTGTACAGGCCCTGTTATTGCGAGCAAGCGAAAAGAATGCTGAAATGCACCATTTGAACTGATAGCGAATATCTAATTTAAGATAAAATTAAATTAACTCATCGATGCCTGATATGTACAAAAAGAAAATGAAAAAGACTCGCAGTCAATGCTATTAGGTTGAAATAGTTAGGGTAGCCTAGATAGGACAAGACACCAAGCCTATAGTATGCAAAAGGATGGCAAAGGGCTTCCAGAGCGCATGTTCAACGTTGAGTTGTTGAAAAGCTGGTCGTGCAAGCACTGCAAAGTTTTTATGCTTTCCAATTTTTTTGTCTAAAATTTCAAAAACTCACTCTCTGAATGTTCACGTTCAGTTAGAGGTGAGTGGGGTTCGACAGGCGCATCATCATTTCGTCAGTTTACGGCAAACTTGTACCACACAAGATTGAAAAGGTCACAGACACGGTGTAGGAAGACTGAGGTGGAGTAATGCTGTATCTGGAGGCGTCAAACTTTCATCCCCGTTTCTCATGCGCGCCACCAGATGACACCATGGTCGTCGTGGCCGACGACGGCCGTCTGCTACGTGCAATGCTTAGCAACTGCAGCGAAGCTTTGCACGTGCTGAACTGAATGTGATGGTTAAACATGGTACCTTCTAAGCGGCGGGGGATATTCCTGGCATTGCATAGGGCTATTGACCGTTCAAATAATTAATGAATAAAGGGCTTTCGACCACTGTCATTTTTAGAATTAATACATATGGCACTAGCTTTCTTTCTTCCTGAAGGAACACATACTATCAACTTTTCTAGAATAAAAAAAAATAAATAAATAAAAGGCCCGTTATTGATAGTATATGTTCCACACTTACACATAGTGTAAACTACTTTATTTTAATGGGCTCATTATTTCGCAAACTCAGCAAACTGTCGTTTTCAGGAATATTTCGCGAATCAGGGTGGTATGCTATGCATTTGTTACCATCGGGAACCCATTCACAAGATATATTTTTTGCGATATTGTTTAATTCTCAAAAAAATAGGTTCTCGCATAAAATTAAGTAGTTTACAGTATGTGAAAAGTGCTCTTGGGTTGTGTGCTCCTTTTTCTATCGCGGGAGTTAGCCAAAACGGTATATTAAAACTCTCTAATAAAGTTTACCTGCTGACAAGACTCACAAACTTAAGTTCGTGTACAAATGCAATGAGGCAGACACGGCAGAGTTACTTCCTTGGGAGTAGCAAAAAGGGCGAGTTTCTCCGCACATGTCTTGTATTCTGTGTTGCATCGTGGCACGAAGCACTTCTTCCCCATTTTCAGACTCTTCTGGAAGCCGAAACCGGCCAAAAACAAAATGGGAACCATGCGAAAACCGCATTAAACTGGGTGGCACTGTAGCCCGGCGTACGCTACCGCTAATAAAAGGACGGCCTCCTCAGCCTCCAGCTTGGTGGTGCGCCCTGGTGACAGAACAGAGAATCGCGTGCCGAATTTCGACATGGCGGCTCTTCGGCAGAAGCAGAGCGTTATGCCACCCGAAGTATTTCTGTCATTGTGGTCACAGATATCTAAAAAAAAAAGATTCTCATCAACCTTTCGCAAAGCTTACATTCTGTGCAGAGTAGTCCAAACAAACTTCCAAGACTATGTTTGTGACACAAAAAGAATGCATAAACGTTGCCATTCAAATTGTTAAAATTGCATTTCTTGGACAAATATATTTTAAATATTCTTGCAAAGAGAATTGCTTATCTGAACTAAAACCTGCCAATGCATTTGTTCCTCGTCAAAATTGTTTATTTTTCTTCACAACAAAGGAATATGCCCAATGAAAAAGGCTACTTATTATTTCTTCTCACCATACCACTTGAAGCAAAAAGGGAAAAAAAGAATAGCTCCACTTCAATTAGAGTGCAAGTTCTACATCTGGTGTTGTGACGATCAGAGAAATTGCAGTTTTCAAGATATTTTTAAATTGTGCTTTCCGAAACATGCCAATAGGGCATGCCTGACATGAGTCCCAAATTTTATGTGCTGTAAATTTTGGTCAAAATTCTGACTTCATTTCTCAATTGAGATCTTTGTCCCAAATTTCCAAAACGTTTTCTTCCCAGGATGTAGCACTGTTATTTTTTGAACAAATACGGAAAAATACTTATTGACTACAAAATAATTATATATTAATATGGCCATGCCAGACTGTAATGGCCAGGATTATATAGCTCTTTTATTGTCAAAATGTATTGTCAAAAGTATAACCTCAGCATGATGCAGATGAAGGTTTCTCTCAAGCTTTAGCAAATATATGAAGGGCTGAAAATACAGGGTAAAATCAGTTTTACTCCAAAATAGCCAGTATGTATGCAAATTTTATTTTGCAGCTGTGTGAATGCATTTTGCATGAAGTATTATTTCTCTCTTATGTAGAACTACTCACTCAAGGTTTTTTTTTTTTTTTTTGTCACTTGTTAATGTATAAGCCTAAGTTTATTTTATGTGTTTCTTGTTGCTGTTGTGTTTTGGGGGCTTGGTTTTAACCAAGCTGCCCAACAACTTTTTTCCCGTGCCCTCCACAAACATTGTATTTTCGCTGGAAAATAAAATACATTATTAGCACTGGAAAAAACAAGCTTCCCTTCTTTAGGACTGACAGAGTTGTGACACTGGAACATTTAAACATGATATGTTCCTTTTTGAGGTGCTATCTGAGAACACAGCTAGTGTTTCAGTATCATATTGTGTTTACAGTCCACGAAGACCAATGCAGAAATAGAACATAATACAACAGCTACACACGACTGTAAGCCAGTCATTTGTATCAGTGGATATTGAGCACAGCTTTTTTTCGACTAGAAAAGCTTCAAGTTACCAAAAACATGACTGCCACCCTACCACGCTTAGATTATTGAGGCAGGTGTAATATTTCGTGCTATTTGTGCCAGACACCTTTCATACTGTGTTGTGGTTATAGCATGAACTAACAGAACCTCAGAAAAGGTTGTAGGAAATAATCCCTTTCATTTCATTTATTTTACCTCAGAAGTATATGGCGATGTATTACGTTTTGTGGAAAGGTGGAGGAGAAGTGGTATATAGTACATACAGGTAAACAAACATTATACCTAGAGATGGATGTATGCATATAACGATAACAAGTGGACTGTAAATTATCAGAAATATAACAACATTAGAGAATACGAAATGCGAGACACTCAAATAGATGCTTATATTTCCATAACTCTATACGCCAATAAGCGTAACGAAAACAATTTATAATCTAGAAGTCGTCAAGGAAACAATACATAAAAAAAAAAAATCAGCTCTTTGCAACTACATCTAATCAGTATTTCGGTTCTGAAAGAGCGACAACGTATGAGAACTCCCTCCAGTCCTTCACGCGTAGGACAAGCTGGCAACGTCGGCCTATTCACTTTCTTCCAGGAAAGCATCGCGACGTGTCCTTCCTTCCCAAGCTGGTAATTACGAAACCTTCTCGTCGAAAGTTCCACGACCTCGCTCAAGAATCTAGACCAGAGAACGCGCGATAGTATCACGCAGAAACGAAACGAAAACATCTGTGTGCACCGCCCGTATCCGACTCGGTCTTCTGCGCGGAATGACGTCCGCTCTAACGGCAACCCCCGAAAAAAAAAAAAAAAAAGAAAGCAGCGAGACTGAATTTCACAATCGTTGCCCGCGCTTTAGTGACAAAAAAATGACGAAACCGATCGGTCGCCAAAGCCGCTGCAAAGCGCGCACAACCGATCAATAACACCGCCCGAGAGACGGACAAACAATACGTTCCGTGCACAACACACGAGAAAAGCTGGATTCACTTTTTGCCCATTCTGAGACAAAAAAAGTATTTCGGAACCCACGCCCAGAGGTGGAGGGAAGTGCCAAGTGCATACGATTGCGCGATTTCATACATTCTCTGTTGAGCAAGAGATCCGACTCGCGGGACGACGACGACGGACGACCAAAATAGCGGCTTATATTGAAAGGTAGGAAGCATCCTCGTCGCTCTCGCGTTATTAAACAACCACACCCGGACAGTGAGCATCGGTAACGGTCAGGCTATTCCGCTAGTCAACGGGAGACTCGTTAAAGGTACGAGTGAGCAAAGATTAAGATGAGAGCGGACGGTGAGAAGATTTAACTTAGGCTTAAAACACGGCACGGAAGCCCAGGCGCGAAGTCCAGCGGGAAAACTCACCCGGGATGGTGGCACAACACTAGAATGTCACGTCCGACGTGTGGCGAGTCTGAAAGCTAGAGGAGCACTGTTCACAAACCAGGGTAAACACGGCGCCGCGAAACAAAAACCAGCAAAACCATAGCGGCCGCAAACACATCCGTCACACGGGCGTCACTGCGGCATCAACAGCATCGCATCAGCGTTCCGTCGCGCGCCGTTGCCAGACCTTGAATGAAGTGCCGTCAAAACAGCGCGCGGTTCGGATCCGTCATTCTGGCGCGTAATTTCGAAACCCGAATTTTGCTCCCCATCTACGACGGGCTTTGTGGCGCTTTTACTAGAAGGGAATTAATGAATGAATGAAGTTTCGATAGGGTATATAATTGATGTGGCTACTAGATTTCACATATTAAAAAAAAAAAAAAAAACTGGAGACGACGGACGAAGAAGGAGACAAACATAAAACGTCTCAAAACGCCTCAAACTTTGAGAAGTTTTGTGTTTGTCCCCTTCATCGTCCGTCGTCTCCTGTTTTTTCAAATTTTTCAACTTTGAAAAAACTTACTCTTTCTTCAATCGTGCTACTAGGTGTATTTTTTTTTAATAAACAGATGATAGCGTCTGAACAGGGGGACGGAGAGGGGGGGGGGGAGGGGGGGGGGAGGGTGATTGTCTCCTTACTTCCTCCGTAAACAATACGTGGTAGAAAACAAAAAATCGCACTCGCCGCCACCACCCCCCCCCCCCTTTTCCGTCCCCTCTCCCGAATAGTTCCGACGCCCCTGACCACCCTGACTGATTGACTTGTTTATTTTACAAATGGCTACAAAGGTAGTCCATCGGTTGCCCATTCCAATATAACACAATGGTATATAATAGCGTCTGATATAACGGGGGTCATTTTAATAATCTTACGTGATCTCTAAGAAGAAATAGTCAACAGTGTAATTATTTAGAATGTCTATTTTCCTTGCTTCGGCTAGGAGCGAAATAACAATAACAAGATTTGTATGCTTACGACACACTGAAAAAGGAAACCATTACTGGTTCTTTTCAGGAAAATGACATTTTACAAATTCCATGGGATCTGGATGTGCTGTAAATTTCCAATGGTAGCTCATATCAGCTGACATAAGTGAAGGCTCACCTTGAAACGATGTTTAGACATTGCCTTTACTTAAATCCAAGTTTCGCTTATCTAGAGTTTAAAAAAAAAGTATAAGACGAAAAGTAAAATAGCGAAAACCTATCTCAGGAAGCTACGCTAAAAATACTTATGGAAGCTGTTGCTGAATCATCGAGAAACAATAGGAAACTAAATATATTGACAAAATTATCATTGAAGAAAATAACATACTGACAAGCAAGCTACACACACAAAAAAAAGTGGATAGTAAACTATCGACATTATACTATCGAAGAACTGGGTAGATAATCAGGAACGAAAAATTATAAACAAATAACAAATGTTTTCGGACATTTTTTTTTATTTATTTGTTTACGCTTTTATTGCGTCACCAGAATGCATGCGTCATATTGTTGTATTCTATATAGTTCACCCGGATGATGCTCGAATGATTTTTAAAATTCAAACACCATTCAAATAAGTTCCTTTTTTTTTTTTAATTTCTGGCGTCGTTTAGTTTAAACCAACGTTACTAGAACCACTCAGTTGGGAAACTGCCATAGATACTGATCTGAAAAAGTGGCACCGATCCGTACTCCAGAACCGAGCTAAAACTTCTGGAGTCCCCCAGAACCTTTAGCTCGGTTCTCCCGCAGCGGCCACTCGAGGAACTGCACGTGACTTCTTTTTGGCTTTAATCGGCCATTTTTGAGCCGAAACGGATACGGTGGAAGGGGTTTTAGGAGTGCCACCCCCGTCTCCCAAGCGGACGCGCCGCGAATTACTATACGAAGTTAAGATGCACCTAGGTCGGGACGCGCTACCTGAAATCACCGCTGAGGCATGGTTGTATAAAAACAATATTAATTGTGCTGCAAAACCTTGCAAACTAGAGATTTTAGAAAACATCACGCGCCCCTCATTTTGTACTAAACTCCAATAAAAGTTACTACAAAAAGAGTTTTTTCCGTTGGTTTTTACGCAAAAACATGCTTTCTAAAAGCTAAAGGCGACCACAGTACAGACAAATGATAATGAGTGTATTTAGCTCGGTCTCGGTGGACGCCAGCGGCCCAGGTTTCACCGGTGAGTTTCCCAACTGAGGGTTCTAGTAACGATGGTTTAAACAAACGGTTTCCGACTTCGTCTTTCTATGGATCCAACATCATCTCTGTAGTCAGTGACAAAGCAAGAACGGTAGAGCGTGCCTGTTGAACGCCCGGCCTCCAGAACGCGCTCCCTGCCTTCCACCGTGCTTTGGGAGCGCGCGTCCGCTCGGGGTGCACGATCGATACGCCGAAGCGTTCGTCGAAGGTATACGAGGGACGCGCTGAAGGCGAGACGACTGAAGATCCTCCGTTTTCGTTCTGAGCTTGTCAGTGACTCTTTACCAACGTTACTACAACACTCAGTTGGGAAACTCACCCTTGAACCGAGACCGAGCTAAATACGATAACAGCGCCACTCTTTAGCGGCGAGTTGAAGCATGAAAGGTGTTTTACATGGCTACTGCCAGAGTCACTGAATGTTCCAGAGTACCGAAACTCCCAGGCTCGAGGTGCCAAGATGGCGGTTCAATCTTCGTTTTTCTTTGCTGTGGTCACCATGAGCTTATAGAAAGCCTGTGTTTATGTGAAAACAAACGGGGGAAAAATATGTTTTTGTATGAACTCTTCTTTGAAATTAGTACAAAATAACAAGAGCGTGATGTTTTCTAAAATGTTTAGTTTACAAGGTTCTTCCGCACAATGAATATTGTTTTTCTACAATTATGCCTCCCCGGTGATTTCAGGTAGCGCGTCCCAACCTGGGCGCGTCCTAGCTTCGCTAGTAATTTGCGGCGCGTCCGCTTGGTAGAGGGGGTTAGCATCCCTGTAGCCCCTTCCACCGTATATGTTTCGGCGCCAAAATGGTCGATTAAAGCCAAAATAGAACAATCACAGCGGACGCTATCGAATGCGATACTCCCGAGCCAATACAAGCAGCCGTGCAGTTCCCCGAGTGGCCGCTGCGGGAGAAAAGGCGGCGTTGCGATCGCCATTAGCTCGGTTCTCGAGTACGGATCGGTGCTACTTTTTCAGAGCAGGCTCTATCTCTATACCTACATTATGACGCCTATAAACAAACCGGAGGTCAGGTGTGGTGTGCAGATTGGGCGCTGCGTCAGAGTTCGGCGGGTACTCGTGTACCATCAGCACCCTCCAGTCGATGACGTAGACTCCTCCAGCACTGCGGCCTTGCTAATGGTACTTCGTTCTCCCATAAGCAGACAGTGCGACAGGAGCTACGCGCTCTCCAGACCAATCAACGGCCCCTCTTTCGTCACCTGATTCCGCTCTCTGCGCTTGGAGGATATGGGGGGAGGGAGCGTGATCACGTGGCGAAAGATGGACGCACGACTGGTCCAAACGAACACTTTGGTTCCATCGCACTCTCAGCTTATATCTCGACGTGAAGAAGGGAAGAGTTTGATCGCGCGTTTTATGTATATAAGGCGATACGTGTGTGCGAAGGTTTTGTGGACTTTTAGACCTGGCGAAGATCATGGACGGGCCATAAAAATGCGAAGACCTGTTTAGTGCACTGCATGCTGCGAAACGACGCGTGCGAAACCAGCTCCGCGCTACAGCGATAAGGCGGATGAGCAGAATTCCTTTGCGTTTACGAGTGGCTGATGTCGTCGGCTTCGCCGTAGTGGCATTCACGTCAGTGTGATGCATCTGAAGCGATTACGCAATCAGAAAAAAAGTGTTTTCATATGACATACTTGTACGCGTCATCATCGCTCGAGCATTTAAGGGTTTTTCCTCTTAATTGTTGAAGTGATTTTCTCATTGACTAACCCTTACAAAAATATGTATCCAATTTCTACAGAATCTATTTAGAAAATACTGTATAGACGCTACAGATATTCTATCTACTGTCTATAGCTTTGTGGCCGCTTGTTTCGGTAGACTTTCTGTAGAACTTAGTGTATGGAGATCGTATACACGGTATACACGAACTCAACTCTGTTACGTCACGGCGCGGTGGTGGCGCGTCGAGCGCACTTCCGGTCTGGAGCTGGGTGGAAGTCGTCATGCGAGACGTGCATTTCTGCGTTGTTTAGAAAGAAACTAGACAAAAACCTGCCTTCTCGTTAAAACGCCGCTCTGGGGCTGTACTAAAAGAGTCGAAAAAGGTTTGAAGGTCAGTTTTCATGCGCTCGGTTCGTCCGAGAACGTGGATATTAGAGTCACTAAATAAAGCTACGCTTTCAGAGTACCGCATTCCTTTTCTTTGGCATTTTGCCGACAATACCGTCGCTCTATTCAAATATATTCTGGTCCGCTGCAGCATCATTGGACAGCGGCAGTCACGTGAGTCGCTATCATCATCATCGCGGTTTTTCAACATCACCATCTTGGGTCCAGCGATCCTCTGCCTGCTGCTGTTTCCTGTTTACTGCGCGCGCACGCTGAAGTCCGTCGCTCAGCACGCGATTTTCCCGTGTTACGTTGAGATACGTACAACACGACTTTGATTCGCTGCCAGAGCTGCGACCGCGGCAGCCGGTGCAGGCGACGGCTACAGCTCGGCTTGGCTCTGCTACAGTCACTCCTCCATCTGCGCGCGGACCCAATTGATGGCGGCGCCTGACGCGCTTCAGACGGGTAGTTTGGGAGTTTCGGTACTCTGAAAGCGTAGCTTTATTTAGTGACTCTAGTGGATATGTGCCGTGAAAAGGGAAAACCAGACGTAGTCGGACCACGACTGCTTGTGCGGGAAACACTTTGCATTGATTTCACGAATACTTGTGGTCATTAGATTTATTTATTTTGTTCCAACGTGAACGCGGGAAAACCGTCAAGTTGTTCGGAGTCGGGCCACCTGCAACTACATTCAGTGCGTCTTCAAGTTGAAACGGCCGACTGATGGTTCGAACTGCCTTCTGATCTTTCAAACGTTTCTGCTTGTCGTCTGCTCTTTCAAACGTTTCTGCTTGTCTGCTCTTTCAGACGACACCGGCCCGTAGACCAAAGGTTGGCCCAGTAATTGCTTGCGATAAGAAGTAAATGAAGGCTTTAAAAGATTTTTAAGTTTGGAGGTTGGTTGGGGCAAGCAGGCTCGCTGTAAACAGTAGATACAAAGATATGTTGATCATTGTAACTTGTGGCCATTCAGTGGCGTACCAACTTGTTTTTTTTTTTTTTTTTTGGGGGGGGGGGGAGAACAAACCAGACCCCAGGTTGGGGGGGGGGGGGGCAAAGCATATGCCTTGCCTCCCCACTCTGACAACTGGGAGGGGGGGGGGGCAAGCGCCCCGCTTGCCCCCCCGGTTGGTACGCCCATGTGGCCATCTCCGACTTGTTATGCCTGATTCACTTGGTCCGATTCTGCTTGCCATTTTCAGTATCGACGTCGACCATCTGTCTGTCCATGCTGGAAAAAGCGGTGGAGAAACTGCATCGTGACGTCGCCGGTGGAGGAGCCTAATCTCCATCGCCAACAAACTACATCGGAAGGGAACTGCACCGTGACGTGTCCGGTGACGCCGCCGAACTGTTGCGATTGAGTGTAAACTACATCGTTTTTGTTCTCGCTACAGGGAATTTCGGAGAAATGCAAAACTCGACAGTGAACGGTTCTTGAAAGCAATACTCTTAAGTATCCGAAACGTAGAGTGCAGAGCAATTTCATTAAACTATTTTTTGTTGAAATTTGTCGCATGAAATATTTAGTTTACTTAAGTTACACAAAAACTATTAGCATTAGCTGCAGCCCTTTACGTTGCGCAGGCAGGCAGTCATGGCCGACAACACGAAGAAGCGGAAGTAAAGTCCTCGCGTGTGGGTCCACCAATTAGCCTTCTGAACGACTTTTTGACAGAAAACCAAGTTTTAGTGAGGGCCGCCATTGACAGTCCTCTGACCAAGCCTGAGCGGGACGAGTTGTGGGACAAAATTGTGGACGAGCTGAACGCCCAAGGCCCGTCCATCAAAACGCGAGCAGAATGGAAGGGCCACTGGAATACTCGTGTGTGCCACGCCCGAGCACGGGATTTGGATATATACGAAACGTATTTATTATATGTAAAAAGGGGATTCGTCACATCCTCTATTGAGTAGTATCATCTGGAGCGACGTGGAGGGGAAAGGAAAGGGGAAAGGGGGTCATACATGCCTCGCCACCCCTGAAAGACGGAGAAAGTCTAACAGGGAGTCGAGGATGTGCTTCCTGCGAGGTTCGCAAGGGTCCACTCTTCATATGTTATGGGTACGTCTTCGTGCCTGTGGGGGAAGCTTCTTCCACGCTGCTTCGCGATACCGCGAACTTTCAGCGCAGTCCCACACGAGGTGAAAACATGTCGCCGGGACACCGCAGTTTTCGCAGTTGGGTCAATGCCTGGGTCGTTCGGGTCTGTAGGCTTATAAAATCTAGCCTGCCAGATGGGCGTGATGGCCGTATTTGTTTGGAGCCGCCTGATGCTCACCTCCTCCCACCGGTTGTATTCCGGCGGGATCGGATAAGAATCTGGCGGAAGAAGTGAGATGAGCCCGAGTTTTCGGGCAAGCCGCTCCTCTCCTTTTATCTCGTCTGGGTCAGGTGGTAGGTCAGGCCTTTCGTCTTGTTCTTGAGGATTTCGGCCGTGTATCACTACTGCGTGGTGCAAGTTAAAAACCCCAGGCTGGCAGTCGTACTGCACTGGCTAAATTGCTTATCTACGGTGGGTAACAATGTCGCCCTGCTCAGGCAGACTAACCTCCTGCTGTATAAACAACTAACGACAAATTTGACTTTTTGACTTTGTTTGACTGCGTTAGTGCAACTTCTCTCGTGCTGCACGAGAAAGAAAAAATGTTCCTTCAGGGTTAACTTTTCGGTGAAGTAGGAAGCGAAAAAGAAGAAAAGAGAATATTTCCCTCAACTGGGGTTCGTAGTAGAAGAGGAGGAAAAAAAATCAGTTGTTAGTTCCACGGTGTGTATGGTATTTTCTTTATGTGTATGTTTATTCTAGTTCAGCTGGCCTTACCTGAAGTTGTTGCTTTAAAATAACGTGAATATATATATATATATATATATACCTGAAGTATGAACCGACTAGCTCAACTGAAGTCTGTTACCGTTGCTTGGCTTTTCGCTCTGCCAAATCGCTTATATGGGGTGTAGGGCTGGGCAATTGATCGATTAACCTTCCGATTAATCGATTAAGGCTTTAATCGCGATCAAATTTTTTAACCGATTAATCTATTTTTTAATCGGTACTCAAAAGAACTCCGTTCCCAGCCAGGTGCTATGAGCAAGGTTCAATAGACCCTTCCAGAAATTCAGTCTGGCCACCTCGATAGCTATCATCACCTAAGTGTGTATCATCTGCACATGCGAATGGCGGCCTTTCTATGGCTGGTGAAGGAAGAACTTGAAGACAGAAACCGATGCGGAGCCTGAGCATCTAGACTTATAAGCTTATATGCATTACGCATTTGAGGCTGTCATGCAAGTCTTTGGAATGCTCGGCTTCAGCACGCCCCGTGACAGCTCATGACAATGAAATGTTAGTTTTAGTGAGAGGTTTACTCAACTATACTTCGTCTCACCCTAGCATGGACTAACCGCGAAGGCTGAGCTAGCGCGAGCGGCCAGCCTTGACTGCCTTGACTAGAGCACTTGCTGCACGAGCGCTCGTGAAGCCGCCGTGGCTTCATTCAAAGCGACTAGCTCGCGCTTTTAGCACGCGCGGCTAACAATAGTCCATACTAAGGTGAGACGAAGTATATAAGCGCCTTGTGCAGAGCGGTAGTTTCTTGACACCATCGAAACTGAAGCAGATAGACAAATAACCGTTCAACGGAAAACACCCTAACTTTCGTACGCCTACCGTTGATGAAAAGGAACCAGATTTTATCCGCCATTAGCATACAGCAATTTGAACTGCTATTTCAGACACTAGATGGCACTGAATTTGTGAAAGGGTCTATTCTGGCGCTCGCGAAGCGTCACGTGTTCGAGGATATACATTACAGTTCTGCCGAGGCTAGACGAACAAGCCGGGCCCGCAACTGATCCCCGAGCGACCGCGAAACTTGACGTGTTGAGGATCTATTACACATCCTGCCCAGGCAAGACAAACAAGCAGAAAAACAAGCTGGGAAGCTAACAACGCCATGGTTACATGTTCCAGTATTCGGCACTTAAAAATGGACGAGTTTACGAGTATGAAAAGCAGCCTCGCTGGAAAGTTTGGGTTTAAAGTAAACTCCAGCGGTGAAGTTTTTAGCTTGAAGAAAGTCCACTGCATCATCTGCAAAAAAGCCATTTTCGTACAGTGGAAGCGTAAGTTCGCTTCAGTATCGCCTACAAGCAAAGCACCCATGTAGCTGCAGCAAGGACCATCCGCCAAAACGCAGACAGCAATCAACGCCTTCTCATCGAGGTTCCTTTATCTAAAAAAAGAAGAAAGTATCACCCAAGCTCTTACTTCTTGTCTTCCTGTCGGAGAATGTGGACGAACGTCTTTGTCTTCGGAGCTGGAGCAAAATATGTGAGTCTTTGAATCGTTGAACTATATGTATCATTAATTCTAAATGTCCTTTGCGCCGTGTAACAGAGAGTAAAATAAGTCTTCAAAGCCAAGACGAGTTGTTGCATTCTTTTTAAATTATTATTTATAAAAATTAACGCGACCGATTAATCGATTAATTAATCGATTAAAGGGTGACGATTAATCGGGTTAAAATTTTTAATCGACGCCCAGCCCTAATGGGGTGCATTGAAATGAAAACACAATCGTGTTGAATCGTGTAAGAGTATTTAGTAGATTTATCGATCACGACGCTGAACTTGCATCGCTCGAAAAACTTTCTTTTCGTGAGCGCCTTCTCTGCTTGAGTTAGCTGGAAACACAGCCACTTCGATCCGAGGCAATCGATGATATCGTTGGTGACATCAACGAGTACGCGACTCACAGAGCACTGATGAACACCAATGTTTTTGTCGCTCCCAACGGTTCCCTGGAAGCCACCAGCGGCGTAGAAGTGTAGAACTGCGAGGACAACTGTTGTTCGACCGTCAGCACACGGGGCCCTTCGCGACGCCGCTAGAGCTTTCCGCGAAGCTGGTCGCACAGCCAGCGAGTCACCCCTTTGGTCAGCCGGTATTTGCCCACAAACCTCACATCGCTCGTCTCGAGAGCATCCCGGTGATCTCTAAAAACTCGATCCGCTGGCGAACCGAACAGTAGAGATGCATATGTTAGGGTCGCCATCTTTTACGACGCAAAAGACAATAACAGACTTCTATTAGTTGGAGAAAGTATATATGTGTCAGGAACACGTAGTTATTTAAATCAGCTTTAAATTCATAAGTTTTTTTAAGGCCCTCCCAAATCACTTGCACACGTGTTTTCAAGGATGATAACGCCGGAAAAGATTGGCGAGCATCATTCAGATAATTTGGGGGTGTCTTTGTTTATGATTGTATATTTTTAAGGTGATCGGCCCTTCATTTACGCTGTCAAATCTTCAATCAGTAATTAAATATATTGTAGCGGCGTGCTGAGGCGCGTGCCGGGAACCACAGAAGACGAAGACGAAGCGCGGGCAGGCGGCGCGTGACACTTCTAATTTGGTCTGATTTGGCTGTGGACGTCCCCTTGTAAATTAAAAACGTAACATTTGGTGTCAGAAGTGGGATTCCCGGCATTTCTTCTGACGGCCCAAGAAATCATTTTACAAGCCGCAAGGACATTCTCTGCGCGAGTGTCAGCACCTCGTTGAGTGGCGCAGCCCTGCCTGGATTACCACCGACCAAACCAGCTTCCTTCGCCATGTTCCATCACTAAAGCTACGCTAGCCGATTGTCACGGCCTCCCGGGAGCCCACGCCACAAAAAGCGCGTAAGTGCGCGCTAGGCTTGAATGGTTTTCGAACAGGTTGTGGCAGTTCTGCGGTTGAAAGCATTCACGAAAAGTCATGGTTTCTCCTGTATTAGGCAATGCCGGTGCATATCGTTGTCGGCGTTAACTTTTCAAAAGGCGCAAGTGTGCTGTGAAATTTGGCACCAACATGTTCTGTGCCGGCATAAGATTTGTTCTCCGACGTGTCGCCAGGGGTGATAATAAGGGAACCACCTGACCCCCTGGTATCAGGACTCTGCGCATCAATCTTCCGAAAGCGCTAACGTGCTGGACTTTGGTGTTGCAGGCAGACTGCAATGTCGGCCTGAACTTTAGAGTTGTGCAATTGAGCACGAAATTTCACGTCAAGAATCTGCTTGCTAAAAGGACTTCACTCAAGATAATCTTTTCGAAACAAACAAGTACAAGCAGACTGTCTAACACCACTGCAATGGGGCGAGGTTGTGCAGCAGGAAAATGACCCAAAGAACATCCCTCCAAGAAAACAAGTCCTTAGGGGGAATAGTGTAGCGGCGTGCTGAGGCGCGTGCCGGGAACCACGGAAGACGAAGACGAAGCGCGGGCAGGCGGCGCGTGACACTTCTAATCTGGTCTGATTTGGCTGTGGACGTCCTCTTGTAAATTAAAAACGTAACAATATTTTTCAGCAATAAATTTGAATCTATGAGATTCACAAACCTACTTGAGGCAGACACTGGAGAACAGTACTCTAAAATACGCCAGCTGTTGAGTCCGCGAAAACGTGTTTTTTGTTCGCTGTTTGGCAGTGTGACACACCGGGTTGCAAGGTGTGTCAAAGGGGATTTTGTAGTCATATGATAGATCAGAAGGCAAATACACAAAATGTGCAGAAATGGAGAGGTAATAAATGGTATATTTGTAAATAATCCCACCCACAACGACTTACTGCAAAAATAAAAAGATATAATGCATGCAGTTATATTCCTAATTATACATAAATAGCGCGCAGGACAGACGAAGATTTCTAGAATCCTAAAATAAATCACATATGGGCATTAGCTTGCATGTGCTCGAAACTTCGCAAAATACTGCCTCGGGAGGCTAATGTTATATTCGGTTTTATATGCACTTGTTTTGGGCCCTCACTTTGCAACTCTGTGCTTTATCAGTCATACGCTTTAACACTTCATTAGGTTGCCGTATATGTCATCGCGAGCTGCTATATATACTGCACAACCTTACAATGGGGACATCTATTGCTGGCGTTGCGGACATCTAATTTCACCAGAAAGCTGAACTGTTTATGGTTTGCACGTGACGTCATCGCACTATATGCTGCTCCTGGCCCAATTTTTCGCCAGCTCTCTTTCCCTTTCCCTTTCCCTAACTTTAATGCAATAAATTTAATAATCACTTTCTCCCCTCTTCGTTCACAATATTACTACGGCTGCACTTGTCAATCTTCACTCATTCCCATTATATATATATATATATATATATATATATATATATATATATATTGTGAAGCGTTCTTCGTAAACCATACTTCATGATATATATGGCGCCGAGGTGTTCATTTCATTATTTTAGGCACTGTAATTAATTCCTTAGTTCAAGTTCACAACTATGATTTAAATTTCAATGCTGCGATGCAAAGTTGTAATAGTCATTGATGTTTTAGGGTACATACCACACCTCGCGACAACCTTTTGATTCAGGTAAAATATATGACCCTTGTTAACAAAGGAATGTTGAGTCGCACAAACACGATGTTTTGTATGTCAATATAAATCTTCTTTTACTGTTGTGTCAAAATTAAATAACGAAATTTCATATCTGTGGTTCTTGAAAATGAAAGTAGATTGTGTGAACGATAAAAAAAAGCTATATTGTTAATCGTCTCACGCGGGGAAATAGTGCCTATTGCCAGAAAAACTCGAAAAATGTATTCTCAATTTAGCGCTTCAAGCCATTTTGAACTGCTATTTTGGCTCCCCGGTACTGAACCGGATTTGAACCGAGATCCGTGAACCCGAACCCGAACCGAACTAATAAAAATTCCGGTTTGAGACTCTTATTATAGGTATGTTGCTCTCTTTTTCGCACATAATTTATACGAAATGTTTTTTGTAAGGGCTGGTGAACTGCATCTCCACTTATAGAGCACTGCAAGAGGCGATAATTATTTTACATGAGTAGTATAGAAAATGAAAGTTCTGGACCATCCCCCATTCCACCGACCTTGAAAAATGATTTTCAAGACATAAAATAAAAATAGTACACAAAAATCACCCTTTAGGAAAGTATTTCACCATTTCCTGTTCATAAATCGTCCCCAGTATATCCTCTCCTTTCATATCAACTAGACGATAATAAAGAACACCTTTTCTTTTATTCGAAAGACTTCGGCTGTATAGTTCTGTTTGTACCCCTTTAAAAAAAAAAAAAAAAAAAAAAAACTTTATATTTTTGTAATTTCACAAAATCCCAAACTTTGATTTTCGGGTTTTTATTACGTTTCGATGGAGGAGGATACAACTTTTTTTTTCTGACAACCTCTTCATTCTTTTTTAATGAGAATTTGGTCGGAGTCATTTTAATAGATAGATGATAGGATGTATTATAGTTTTTACAACCACCTAAAGCCCGCGAATTCCGAACATTTCCCAATTTCTCTTTTAATGTTCTGTTGAACCTTTCAACAACATACGCCTTAAGTTCTGAATAAGTACTAAAAAGTTTAATTCCTTTATCTTGAAACAACCTCAGTACTGTTCTATTATGAAACTCTAGTCTTTTATCTGTTTGTATCTTTTTGGGTATTCCCTTTGACTTAAATAATATTTCAAGAAATGCCTGTGTTATTTGTTCACCTGTTTTGTTCTTTAACGGCATTACCCATGCATATTTAGAGAATATATCTATACAAGCTAGAAGCTATTTAGATGCTTTGACTTCCACGAGATCAGCTCGCCATTGATCATCCCTTCCTTGAACGATTACTCGGTCTTTCAAAATTGTTTCTAGTAGGTTTGAATTTTGTATATACATCTTGTTTCTCAGCAAACACTTTAACCTTTTAATTGACTTGTTAGACTTTCTTTGAAGATCATTTATTCCAGAATACCCTCTTTCTGGATCATAATAAATATTTTTTGGAAGAACATTGCATTTATTTAGGAATAAATGTACACCCATTCCTTTTGTGTTCTTTAATGTATTTTTTCCTAGCAAGGTGTTTGGTTGACTTTATGAAATCATCTTCTCTATTCCTAACCCGAATTTCAGAAATTTTATTTGTTTTGGATAGGTTCAGCAGTTCTTTATAAAACTTGTAAGAGACGAAATGTGATTCTTTTCTTTCCCGTACATTCAGAGTTTGCTCAATTGCATCAACAAGCGAAATACTTAACGTCAAATCAGCTAAGGGAAGGAAAAACAAATGCAGTTAATCCACTTGCTGAAGAGGCAGAAAGTGAGAAATCTACTTAAATTCTAAGAAATGATATGATCTTCTGAACACGTACAGCTTCTTCTCATTATTATAATGCAATTAATGCAAAGATGCAAGCGAGCAGGACAAGAATGATCGGTCGCGCACCAGTCACCTAGCTGTGTTTGGAGATTTGTGGTTCTCCTTTGTCCCCTTTGTTCCCCTTCTCCAGGGACTATTATTGTCATTGTTGACCTTCTTCTTATGTTTGTTTATTTATTAGCGAGATACAAAAAGTTCGAATCAATTGTTTATCATTATGCCTGGGATCTGATGAAAACTCTTGTATAATATCATATTGTGTTTTACCTCTAGACGATTTAGAATATAGTTAATACATTAATGATTACATCAAAAGGAGTTGATATTTTGAATCTGTGATGAATTATGAAGTCTTTATTACTTGCTCTCATATACTTTAATATGTATTTAGCAGCGGGTAGACCGAAACTATCAAAGAATGCAATATACATTAGCCCATCAAAATAACAAACCCAATGAGTTCCAGAGGATGGAAAATTATTATTAATATTTATGATACCAAACTTGTTTATTTGTTTAGGCAACATAATTTTTGAAAATGCACCACAAAATCCCGGTTTCTGCCTTAATATCTTAATAATATCTGTAGAACTTAGTGGTGACTTTATTAGTTTTTTTACCAATTATCCTAACACCTTGGCCAGCAATTTTCTCAACAGCTTTCGCAGCTCCAGCCATTGCTTTCCTGTTAAGGCTGTTTCGACCCCAAAGGCTCCAAAGATTGGCAAAAAAAAGCACCTTCTTGAGCCTTTTGATTTCTTAACTGTGTTTTACTGAACTTTATGTCCACAGGCGTACCCTGATTTAGTTTCTGAATTTGAGTGGAAGGAAGAAACAATCTAGAATTTTTGGGATTAGCCCTTCTTTTGTCGTGACCTTCTGATAGGTGTAATGGGTGCACATTTATATAAGAAAAATATATTTCGGAAAAAATAATTTTACTATCGGATAGAGTTACATTAATTGTTCTATAAACTCGTACATCATATACATTTTGTACCTTGTAGCGGCCTGGGGTACTTTGAAGTTTAACATGTACCTGACTGAGAGATGTGTGAGCATTTCCGAATGCATTCGCAAGGCATATTTGTAACATCAAAACAGAATATTGGCTAGAGACTTGCAAAAGCTCTTTTTTTCACAACTGTCCCGGTACCTATGTCTACAGTTTTAAATTCGGCTTCCAAAAATGCATTAAGGGCATCGTCAATAATAAGATTGGTTGGAGTGAAGTCACAATGAATTGGAAAACAATCTATGGGAGTTAACCTTTACATTTATAGTTTCGAGTTTTAAATGATCAAAACAGATGTTGTTTCCAGTTGAAGTATTCTTGAAATCTTTTGGAAAACAATATAAATATATTTTGGTTTATAGAATATTCTTGGAAAATCTATTGCGTGTTCTGCATCATCAAAGTCTATTGTTCGAGTGGTTTTAAAACTTTCTCATTCGTATGAAGCAATCTCATAACTCTTTAATTGTTCGGTTAGGAAGGCTCGAGTTTCCAAATTTGGTATTATCTTTGGAATCTTCCACAATAGCCTGTCAAATTGAACTTTGTAATTTCCTCCGGTGTTAATTAACATATCTGTGTAATTATTTTTAGCTAGAGTAAGCTTAAATGTCATTTCTTGAAATACTATATAAATTCTGGAAAACAGTAATTATATCTTTGACCTTAGCAGGCACTTCTACAATATGAGTTTTCGGTTATTTCAAATACCTTGTCAATTTTTTGTTATATCTTGGGTTTACTTTAACCCCAGTAACAGTCTTCTGGGCATCTACGATGACTTTATAATTGTTTAGTTTATATGTTTCGGACGTATCTGGATACGAAATCTCAGATGTGGCTGTAGATCTTAAAAAATCATCTGAGCAGGTTATTAATTTTTTTATAATTGAACTGATTCCAGGAAAAAAAAATTAAGTTCGATATTTCTTTATCGTTAACAGTTAATCCTAATTTCTGAAGACGCATTCACACTAATATCATTATATTATTAACAAATGTAACAATATCAGCATCATTGAGATTCGTATAATCTCTTTAACAATCTTTAGTCTGCATTGAAGTACACTTTTGGAAAATTTAAGGGCTTCCCTGGTGTAGGAACACAAGAACTTTACTTCGTTTTGAGATTTTATAGTGTCATTTGAATTTCTAACAATGTTAAAATTATAAGGTTGATCAGTTGGAATATGTATTCATTTTCCTCGTAAGTTCCAGTAGACCATTTATAAGATAAAAATATAATTCATGCAAGAAGGTGACTAAGTAGAACTTTAGATTTTTTCGCGTTCTTTTATTTATCAGTGATCACCCTCCGTGTAAAAGTTCATGATATGTTTTCTTACATTCTGTTTTACTGTTTGAATACCCTGTTATTTAAACCAGTTGTAGATTCTTTAGCTTAGTTTTTTATATTTAAGACATTTTAAATTAGTTTGGATGCTGCATTTTGTAATTTCGGTTTAACCTCTACAAATGTATCTTTAACAAATAAAATCATTTTAGGTTTCGCTCGATGAAAAAATGACTTACCGGATGATACTAAGAGCTTTGCATGGGTGTTAAATGAATTCGTTAGAAATTAGAAGACATTTACAAACCTCTGTAATGCGAAATTAAAGTGCAGCTCTTGAGGAGGAGGAAGAGAGGGCACAGAGAGGGGAGGGTATTCCCCTCCTCCTCCCACTCCTCTCCTCCTCCCCTCCACATCTCCTCCCATCCTCCTCCCCTCATCCTCCTCCTCCATACCCTTCCTTCCTCCTCCTCCTTTCCTCTCCTCATTTACTCCTCCTCCTCCGTACCCTCCCCTCCTCCTCCTGCGCACCCTCCCCTCCTCCTCCTGCACACCCTCCCATCCACCTCCATACCCTCCCCTCCTCCTCCATGCCCTCCCTTCCTCCCACAGTTTCCCCGCTAAATTTAGCTGAAAAATTGACGCCATGTTACCTTAACACTAATTCTGTTTCCCCACTAAATTTAGCGGGGCAAATGACGTCACATGACTTGGTGTCACGTCACTTATGAACAAATTCAGTTTCTCCGCTAGATTTAGCGGGAATATTGACGTCACGGGACTTCAACACCATTTCAATTTTCCACTAAATTTAGCGGGAACTTTAAAGGAGCTGTGCAACAGTTATAGTGATTTGCTTAAATAATTTGGGAGTTGGTGTCTCGACCTTTCTGAGTAAAGAACAAAAAACCGCTTTTGCCTGCATGTCCTAGTTTTTATTTTAAAAATGGACAAAGATTGAGGTTTTCGACGCCTCTCAACTCCTTCACTAACTTCCGAGTCACGTGCACTGTGACGTCAATGGGGAAGGCGTGGGGTTCCGGTGAAGCTCTCTCTTTAGAGCCATCAGTAAGCAGCGAGAACTCATCCGCTCGTGACCACGTGCTGGCGGGCGCAGCGCGAACAATATGGTGAAAGGAGGAAAGTCTCATCCGGGTCCGGCCATACCCGTCCGGCCCTGTCCCCCCTCCCCCTCCGGCTTCTGGCGGTTGTTCCGCTGCTGACGGTTTTGTGGACCTAGGATAGATGGCGCCACTGAAACTCCGTATAATAAAAGTTTTGTCGATGATACCAGGTTTTTGACGCATTTATATTTATGTTGAAACGACAAGATTTATAGAAAAGTTACCTTTTATCGAGCAGGTATTCGCACAACTTGCTATCTTTCTACAAGATTCCCCATTGACGTCATGCCTTCTGTTTCTCATGGCCACCGCTCGCGGCTGCAGGTCGAGGAATATTCCGATTTTCGCTTCGCGATTACACGGCGGAATCGCAACATTTCGAAAGAAGGAGGTGTGTTTTCTGTCCTTTGTGACAAGGTGAACCATGTCAAAAGTAGAAAACGCCAATTCTTTCAACGTTAAAATCGTTGCACAGCTCCTTTAATTGGTGTTGAGGTCACGTGACATCAATTCTCCCGCTGAATTTAGCGAGAAAATTGTGATCACGCTTCTGTTCAACACAAAATTCCCCGCGAAATTTAGCATGGAATTGAGCTGGTGTTGAGGTCACGTGACGTCAATTTTCCCGCTAAATTTAGCGCGGTTATTCCAACGCCGACGCCGACGCCGCGAAACATGGAAACGGGCGCCAAAGAGCTGGGCTCTAGAATTCATTACCTTGCATATCAAAATAGACATTATTTGAATGATTACGAAAGTGTTGACGAGTATATGTAAGTAAAACATTTAGCATTGAAAATTTTTACATAGTGATCAGAAGAAATAACTAACGATATGGAACATTTTTCTTTGTTAGCATCAATTTCTCTATTCTTGTGAGCTGTCATTTTTAAAGAAAACTCCATGAGCTCACTATAATACATCTCAAACTTCTGAATTGGGTTTGGACGAAATACTAGCCATGAAGTGGGTTCTTTGTTTAGAACAAACGTGTGAAGTAAATAAGTTTAGAGTACAGCTCTTAGGCACCCGTTTCCGTGTTTCGCGGCGTCGGCGTCGGCGTCGGCGAAACCGCGCTTAGCGGAAAAATTGACGTCACGTGACCTCAACACCAATTCAATTCCTCGCTAAATTTAGAGGGGAGATTCAGTTTCTCTCCTAGATTTAGCGGACCAATAGTTTCTCCGCTAGATTTATAATTAATTTCACCTCTTTTATGTTCAATATTAATATATATTTTTATAAGATCATCAGCACTTGTATAAATGCCGTTTCCAACAATTTTTTCCTCATTACTTATCATGTTTCTCAGTCCATCTTTGTATTTTTTAAGAAATTATATTTTTCCATTAACAATACTTCTATCCGTTTTTGTTTCACCCTTCATCACCAGCCTTTTTTTTCCTGCCTAGTCGTCCTTTTTGAGTTCCTAATGATTGTGATATTCTTGTATTTTAATCTAGTTTTTCTGCAAGTTCATCTATGTTATCTCGATATTCATTGAATGTATTTTTTCAACGTGGTAGTTCAAGATCTCTATAAAAATACTGACCAAAAGTTTCATTGATTTCTTCTAACTCTAGATCAAGATAAGGATTTATTAAAGTGGATGCAGTAATGGCTGGCAAACTTGGCTTATGTAAAAATTGTGCAAGCTCAAACGTTTTTTTTTATCTTTGCATACTGACCTTTTATCGTCTCAGTCTGATATTTAAGTTCTTTTGTAGCAGGTTCTAAGACTAACTACATATAATGTCTTAATGATTCCTTAGCTTCTTTATTATGTATCACTAGATATTTAATGGCTTTCTTATTCTTTATAATGTCCCTTAACATGTTGGCATACTTTACTGGATTCATTTATAGAGATAATGTTTTCAATACTTGAATATTTTCAGTAGATTTAAAATATTTCACTTACTAAATTAAAGACTATTCAGAGTTTATATCAGAACTAAAATATATCAATGGGAAAATTATACTATGGCCATTTCGAAATATAGTATATAATCCAAGTGGTTCTGGCAAAACAAATTCTGTTTTTATTTTACTGGTTGACATGTTTATTATTACAGGCTGTATTTGTATGCAAAAACGTTACGCGAACAGAAATATGAATTCCTTCAAAATATTTATAAGAAGTTGAGTGAAAAGGCAGGCGAAAAAGTAGCATTCTTTATGATGGTGAAAATGACATATTAGACGTTATTGATTTTTAAAGAATTTAAACAGAATCGTATAGTTATTGATGATTTCGGAAATGCCCGAGACAAAAAAAAAAGGTTGGGAAAAAGTTTCAAATTTGTTTACATTGTCAATGAAGGAGAATCGCTCAATCATATTTATTGCTCATGATTTACGTAGTATTCCACGAGTATTAAAAAGGAATTGTAACTCTCTCACTTTGTTTAGATTTAAGAATAAAAGGGATATGATATTTAAAAGTGAATTTGCATTAGATGAATTTCAAATGGTTCACACCTATAACGCAACATATAATTTTTTACTAATTGATAAAGTGAATAATGAGAATAGAATAAATTTTGATAACAATTTTTTTTCTTAAATAAGAGTATGAAGCGAGGCACTGCATTTTAAAAACAAACATCACAGGAATTAGGAGAGATCTGGGGATTGGATTTCAATTAGATGATCAGCGGAATTATGATATGAAAGAGAAAGAGTTGGTAAATGTTAAGAATCCCAGTGAAAATCTCGATGCTCTTAATCTTATAACGTTAAAGAATAAAAATAAGGTAAACAATAAAAAGTATAAGAATTTAAAAGAAAACCATAAAAAATTAAAAGAAAGCAAAGAAAATCATTTTAAGAAATTAAAAGAAAGTCATGAATATTAAAAAAAACTACGGAAGACCAAAAAAGTGTGCAGCATATCTAGATAAATTTGAGCTAGCCTCTGAAAAAATACCATTTGAACCAGTTCAGGGAGTCTTGTTCACAAAGATATGATTTAAACAATATGGTTTATATTGTATTAAATTTGCATTTCCGAAAAACACACGGAACGAATTCGTATGATAAGTTGGGAATTAGGTTCTTACTTACATGAAGATATACTAAGCCAATCCAGCTACTATATTGAATTATTGTTTACAAGCCTCTTTATGACAAACTTTCTTCTAAGATAAAGAGTGAGGGCATCACACTGAATAATTGGTATCTTATAGTAGAAAAATTTAATCCTTTTAGCAAATAATGTCCCTATGCTAATGAACATATTCCATCTTCTAAGATAACTCTTTTATCATCCTGAAAGTTTAGGGCTCTCTTAATTGTCTCGGTGTATATTTTATTTTTTTTTATCTTATCACAATTTGGTTGACCGCATCTTTTTATCTTCTAATACTTTTTTGTAATTGTCAATGTGTAGATTCCTTTTCACTACATATTTTCAACTCCTTTGGCCTTCTTTGATATTCCTGTACAATAAACCTCATATGAATAACATTTTGGTCTAAATGCCAAAAATTCCATATAGGGTATTTCCATTCAACTCATCTTTAAACTTACCAATTACAGTTAATGCAATGCAGTTAAAAAACAGTTAATGATCTCTTGGATAATCAGAGGTATCAAAATACTCCTTCATTCTTTCATATCTTTGTAGATGTCTTCAGTATGAATGTCATATATTAAACTATATTGAACTATCTGTGTATTTTAGAAAATCTTTATCCCCTCATCGTACCTATTTTTCACAACATTATAGTGATATTTAAAATATATTGTTTAATATATATCCAATATATATTGGCTTGTCAGCAATTTTTTGTTTTGCAAAAATTATGAGAAACCCAATCATTACTGAATATATTTCTGGATTTGAAGTTTACTTTTTTGCATTTTTTTTCTATTTGAAACTAGTTTTATAAGCTGTCTGTTTCTGACAGTCTCCACCATTTTTCCGTACATGGCATTGTTTATTAACTTAAAAAAAAAATCAAATTTATGTTTGATTTGATTTTGTAGTTTTGTGTTTAGGTCTATTTAATCCTTGATAATAGGTTTCTCTTTGCACCTAGGAATTGTGTGTATCTTGATTACTTTTATTCCAAGTTTCATGTATTATTTTAAAGGACACATGCAAAGGAAAAAAAAAAACAATTTTTTTAAACAGCTTAGATGGAAAAAGGATATCATACGACGATTTTACAATGAAGGAAAAAGATGTTTAGAGCTATATTTACGGCGCTATACGAATTTGTAGTTAGCGCCCGCGGGCGCCGCGGAAAAGTGGCCCTTATTTATCACATGACGGGCCCAAATTTGTCACGTGGTGCTTGCGCTTTTTCGAAAGCTTCCTATGGCCCCTAAAAGTAACTTATTCATCTTTGTTTGAAGTATAACAAAAAACTAAGATCAATAAGTAACTTTTGGAGCCCAAACGAAACTCCTGAAAAAGCGCAAGCAGACGTAATAGACCTGTGCGCCGGTCAGATGACGGCGGCGGCGCCCCGAAGCAGACGAACTTGTGCGGCGGCGGCGTCTGCGGCGTGGAGAAACGCGTTGAAGCGGCGTCGCTCAATGCTCAGCGTGCGGTGGCGGCGTGACTTTGCGGCGGCGGCGACGCAGGGCGGCGACGCACAGGCCTACCACGTGACTAGCGGCGGGTTCCGCGGTCGCCAACTACAAATTCGTATAGCGCCGTAAATATAGCTCTAAAATTATTTCTTCGTTGTAAAATCGTTTTATAATATCCTTTTTCCATCTAAGCTGTTTAAAAAAAATGTTTTTTTTTCTTTGCATGTGTCTTTAATGCCACGTAACGAACAACGCATTTCTTTTTATCTTCTAGGTTTAAAAAAGTTTTTTTTTCCGTTGATTTAATTGGGGCCATTGGAAAATCATTATGTTTATCGCGTAATTCTTTGGGATATTTAAAATAGATTTCGAGCATGCAACCATAATATTTTGATAAGGACTCACGAGGATCTATAAACTCGAAATCGTCATTTGGCAACAGTGGGGAAAAGGCTCATCTACATAGGTTATTGACATCTAAGTACATTAGATAGTTTGATGGTTTGGTTGGATCGTAATGTTTTAGATATTTATTATTTGCTTCCGCATATCTGTGTGTAATTATATTGGTCATTTCATCTCATTCCTTTTTTCTATCATAAGGAACATATCTATATCTGTAATATTTCGAGTTTAATTTCAGTCAACTTTAACATCGCGTCCCATGCTAAACCCGGAGTCGTATAGCACCAGCATGAATCTAATTTATGTTTCCAGACAAAGATCTCGGAAGTTTTCGAATACATCTGCTGGTAGTAAAACATGTTGTTTGAGATACAGGCCAGAGTACTCTCCTAGTGTTTTGCAATTTTTTTTTTATAAACGGTTAATCGTCATTCGTATTCTTCGTCTATTATTTCATCTCCTGTCATATCTTACTTCTAAATTTATCTTTTGAAGGAAATTTAGTTATATCATATCTTTCAAAAGAATCGATGTAGTCATGAGGTTTATATCGATTCTGTTCCTTAGATTAACTGTTCCTTAGATATGCGTAAATTGAGTTCATAAACCCTTGTTCATAAATTTAAAACTATCAAGAAATTTTAGCTCAATTAATTTTTTATCATTGATTTTTACAATTTTTGAAAATGATATATATATATTTTTCTTCGTTGTTTGGAAGAAGCTACCAATCTGGTTTGTCATATGCTAGGATTTTAATAAATAGATGACAGTCATATCCGGATAAGTTATGAAAGTAAACTTTAAAAATCTTGAGGCATTATAATTTACATTGCAACTGTCATAGGTCAGGCCTCTTTATTTTCTAGCAATGATCGTGATTGCATACCTTGTTATCCTTGAATGGTTTTAAACATATATAGCATTCATGGTCATCATCAGGTATTTCTCGTTATTTTTCATTTAGAGGAATTAGTTTTTGTTTATCCCCAGTAATTAATAAATTGCCTTAGCAATATTCGTAAATTTTTCACAAAAGAACTTCGCAGTATCATTACCACGATAAACATACGGTGGAACCTTTATATTATTGTAAGCACTGACAACATAAATTCCAGATCTGGGTAGTGTGTGATTTTGGTTTTTGTTGTATTTTTTCTGGATTCACATTTATTGGCTGAAGAACCAATTCGAAATCAGCATAGATAGCATACGCAAGTCTGAGTTTACGAAAATACTTCTTGAATTCAATACAACCAGGTTTTGGTACTACCGTACGACCTTTCCAATTCCGTTATTTTAGCAAATTTATTTGTGGTCATTCAAAATATCTTCCTTCGTGGTTTGATAAAAACTTCGTTCTCGTGTATATACCTTTCCATCATGTTCTTAGTGGGAGACTCATCCGCTTAGATTCTTTATCCAACAATAGTGGTCTTCGTACCATAGGAGGTTCACTATATTTTCATAATTAATCTTTCGATTAAGGAGTACACCTATGGTGCCATCGAGGGAAACACATTAATTTTTATTTTATTCTGTCTTAATCTCTATGTCATCGGGTAAACGGATGTATGTCGCCCCTTTTAATGGTTGAAATTTAGTGGTTGCCATATTCATTTCAATTACTTGTCGAAAGTTCCAGCCGGATCCTTCTAATTCTTGTTCTTGAAATCGGATAAAAAGTCTCATTACAAATATCTTTTTTTGTTTTTAATCTAGGCTATTCACGATATCCATCTTCGGAAGGACAATACCATGCTCAATGATCTGGCCTTTTCTTTTTATTCCAACATCTGCTAGACGAATGTTTACACAAATTTTCGTCTTTAATGTTACAATTTCGAGTATCGTTTGCATGGCTTTGTATCGAAGGACTTGAGAAATTCATTAATTGTTAAAGATTCATCGAGGTTATCGTAGTATAAATAATACACGTTGCCTTCAAAAGCCTCTGCTGTCACTTCGAAATTTCGATGTTCTCTTGAACTCCGTTCATGCAGGTCTTTGTAGGATGGATTAATCCACTGACCGCTGGTACCCTTTATATATATTCTTTTGTTCTTTTTGGTTGTGGTTTATCAAATAAATCATCGATAAATACGGAATACAAGGGTAGAGATTTATGGCAGTAATCGTTTCTAATAATTTCGTCGATAATATGTTTTTTTTTTCTTTTTTAGGTTTATTATTTTCAATTCCTTGTCGAGAGGATAGTGGTGCTTTAGTGGAAGATCTTTTATTACGGATTCCATTTATCAGAGGACATTTGCTTACCTCGTTAAAATTGTCGTATTTAAATCGAAAACGTTTTTTAATGCAGCTCGTTTCGAATGTGGACTTATCGTGTTCGTTTGTCTGAAGCGAGCAGGAAAAACTGAATCAACTAAAAAAAAAAAACGGAGAGTCCGGAGAAACCGGATATGGCGAAACAGGATATGAATGAAGGAAGTTTTAAGCGACGGTGTTCCGTACTACCGTCTAGTTGACATGAAAGGAGAGGATATACTGGGGACGATTTATGAACAGGACATGGTGGAATACGTTCCTTCAGGGTGAATTTGTATATTGCTTTCATGTTATTTCTTGAATGTAATTTTTCAAGGTCGGGGGAATGGGGATGGTCCAGAACTCTAATTTTCTTTACTACTGACACAGTTGGAAAAAGAAAGCCCCACTAGGACGCTCCAACTGGGTGTGATGTCGCTTCTCCGCAATGCATCTTATTATTTTGTCGATTATAGTCTAAAGAAATTCTATAGAAATATTGTGTCAGAAAGTCTAGCGAGACGACGTAACAGAAATTCTATAGCATTTATATCATCTGTATGACTTCAGTTGAAAGAAAGCTATAGAAAGTCAATTGAAAATTCTTGATACGACTTGAGTGGATAGGAAGTTGAGAGTGGTTGGGATGGGATTTCTATAGACTGCCTGAAATATTTTTTGTAAGGGAAGTGAATATGTTTTTATTTTTGAGTGCGGTATTAAATCATTCCTATATGGTTATGAAAAAAATTAGCCTCACCGTTCTTATTGCTCTCGATAGATTTTATGGGTGCTTTCGATAGTTTCTAGCACTAGCTTCGCCCTCCACGCTATCGATTATCGGTTAAGGTCCAAGCTTATCTCGGATACTTAAATAACAGACTGCTAGAACATTCACAAAATGTTTATCCCGCTTTTCGAACAAAGGTGGTATCACAAAATACTTCACGAAGTACGCGCCCTAAACCCACGGCGTGATTATATATACAACCGTATTTGCTAAATTAGGGGTCTCCAAACACCGGCCCGCGGGCCGCGGGTCAGATCCGGCCAGCTGAAGTTTTCCGACCGGCCCGTGTCAGGTCGCGGTCTTTCTAATGAAGCCCTGCCCGCGGCCCGTTTGTATGAGACCTGCTGCTAGAGGCGTAAAAAGAAGTGCGCGTAAAAGAACGGCGCCGCGACGCGCTCCAAATGCGCAAACCAAGACACCAGAAAGAGCAAGAGAAACGCAACGTAATACTCTTGCCAATTACTAATTAATCATTGCCATCAATAGCATTGCAATTCCTAGTCCCCTGCTTTATTTCTGTGTAATTATACTAAAATTCAAATTCGTTCTCGTGTACATTGCGCTCAGTTCCCTCTGTCACAAGTACGTATTGCATATTGTCAGCATTGGTTTTATTATTCTCATTAGTCTTTTATACTGGGCGAAAAGGCCAAAATTCCCATGCGCTTTGATTTATGCCTGGTGAGTTTTCTTGGTCGCAAGTGTTGTGTAATGCCATAATTAGCTAAATATTACTAACCTAAACTTCAATTTGAAGTAAAGGGTGTTTGTTCCACAAAAAAACTTTTACAGTTTATTTTCAACCGCACACGTAAACTATGTATTGCCGAATGCTCATTCTCCGCCCATGTTGCGCTAGATGTCCGAACAAGATGCCAAATTTTCAGCACTCATTTTAAAATTTTAAATGAAAAAATGGGGCTCATTTTCGCCCAAAGTTTGGCAACTGGCGCCATAGAGCTGAATGTATTCGAGAGCTTGGTCGGCCACCATTTTCCCGTTGAAAATTTCAGAAAATCACATATCTTTTGAATAAGATAACGGCTAGGGCTAAAACTATGGCGTCAAGTTCGGACCTCTAGCGCTACATTTGGGCGGAGAAGACGCTATCGGCGATGCATAGTTAATTTTTGCGGTGAAGAAAACCTTGTACATTTTTAATGGGTAACCATATGTATTCATTCAACTTAGGTTTCTTTTTAATACTTACTCTAACATTCATTTTTGTGTTTAAATGCTTATCTAGATTTATTTACTTAGTTTTCCTTCGTTTCTAATTATTCTTTTTTTTTTTTTTTCGGCCCTCGAGATTGCGACAGATCGCTATCCAGCCCCTTAGCCAAAGAAGGTGGGGCTATAATTCACGCTGTGAAGGTGGTTGGAAAGAGAAGTAAATGCGCTACATGTTCTAAAACACTTCGCACGCTGCCGCTGCCGCGGCAGCTTATAACGCATGCGGGGAGCGCTGCGTGCTTCGCATTGTTCGCGGGGCTAGTGACGTCACTCCCCACTTCGTACTCTGCCGTGGCCGCGGCAGCTGATGCAACCGCAATCTTTTCCGGGAAACGCATGCGGGGAGCGCTACGTGCTTCGCACTGTTCGCGCGCGCCTTATCATCTATCATGTGGTTGTGGCACCTGTTTTGACACTTGTTTCTTATTGAAACAAATGTGTAAACCACATGACAGATGACAAGGCGCGCGCGATGGCTTTTTGTCGTACTGTCGACGGACACACACACAGAAAAAAAGATCAATAAGTCATATACAGCTTCGCTGTAAAAGTTTGGAAACTCCTGTTCTAAAGCATTCACAATCCTGTTATGAAGCAGAGTAGCCTCACTTGACAATATACTTATATACCGGGTGTCCTGAATAGCGGCCATGCTCTTAAAATCGACCAAATTCGGTTTCTTAACCTATCGCGCTACGATTTTGTGCACCGCTGCCCACAGATGGTGTTGTTTTTATTTTTTGTAAAATTTAGAAAGAGCGAATTTACCAGAGGAAAAAGTTTAAAAAATAAGCTGAACTTCTATGAAAACGCAGCGAAGCCACCGGACTTCAAACCATAGGGCGCCCTATTGTTTGAAGACCGGTGGCTTCTCTGCGTTTCTATAGACCAACACGCGGCCCTGACGTCACGCAGCTGCGGTGGCGCTATCGACGGCACTGCTCATGGGCAGACGCTTCACTTCACGCGAATCCGGTTTCTGCGCACGCGCACTGCCCACACCTGGTGTGGGAAAACGCGGGCTTGTTTGTAAACAACGTGTTGGTCTATACACGAACTCAACTCTGTTACGTCACGGCGCGGTGGTGGCGCGTCGGGCGCATTTCCGGTCTGGGGCGGTGGGCAGAAGTTACCGTGCGAGACATGCATTCCTGTGTTCTTTTGGAATAAACCAGACAAAAACCTTCCTTCTCGTTCAAACGCCGCGACAGGGGCTGTACTAAAAGAGTCGGTAACGTTTGAAGATCAGTTTTCTTGTGTTTTTTGCCTCCTCCGTTCGTCCGAGAACGTGGATAGTAGCCGCGAAAAGGGCGAACCAGAAGCTGTCGAACTACGATTGCTTGTGCGGGCATCACTTTGGGTTGAATTATCGGATACTTGTGGTCGTCAGATTTATTTGTTTTGTTCCGGCATGAACGATGGAAAACCTCCAAGTTGTCCCGACCACCCGCGGGTTCAGTGCGTCTTCAAGTTCAAACGGCCGCCTGACCGTTCGAACTGTCGTCTGCTTTTTCAAACTCGACTGCTTTTTGTCGTCTGCTCGTTAAAACAAAAGCGGTCCGTAGACCAAACGTTGACCCGGTGATTGCGATAAGAAGTAGTAGCAGGCCTTAAAAGACTTTTAAGTAGGCTCGGTGTAAACAGTACATACAAGATGTTGATCATTGGTAACAGCGGCCATCACAGGGACTTGTTACGCCTGATTCACTTGGTCTGTTTCCGCTTCTGATTTTCAGTATCGACGTCGATCATCGCCGCTACCGTCTGCACATTGGCAGTACGAGCGACGTCGCGACCAAAAATAGCGAGAAGAATCTCATCATGGTTTAGGCGTCCATTCTGCGGCGTTCACGCGAATGAATAGCCGCACGTCAAATTATTTACGCAACTTTTTGCGGCGTAACGAGCCTTGATAATTCACCTCAGGTGACCGAAGTGGTAAGACACTGTTATGAGGACGTAGAATTGACAATTCCAACTCGAAAAAGAGTACGGAGACTCACAGATACACCAACAACGTGACATTATGGTTTGTTGACGCGGGACGCGGTGCTTCTTGCCCGAACTCCATTGCGCATGCGTTCAAACTGTAGTCTGCTCTTTCAAACTTGTCTGCTTTTTATAGTCTGCTCGTTTAAACTACAGCGGCCCGTATAGACCAAACGTTGAACCGGTAATTGCAATAAGATGTAAGTACAGACCTCAAAAGACTTTTAAGTTTGAAGGTTGGTTGGGGTAAGTGGGCTCAGTGTAAGCAGTAGATACAAGAGGATGGTGATCATTGTTACCAGTGGACATAACCGTCTTGAAATGCCTAAATCTGCTTGCGATTTTCAGCATCTACATCGACCATCTCAGCTACGATCCACACTTTTGCAGCCCGGGCGACGTCGCGACTGAAAATAGCGAGCAGACTCTCATCGCGCGTGTCAGGCTTTAGCGCCCATTCTGCGGTCGAGACTCTTAGAAAAAAGGGTATCGATAGTCCTCCCTAAGGGGAGGAATGGTCTTGTAACTTATGTTCCTTTAGAAAGGGAAAAACGTTCGTCCCTGAGGCAGGAGCAAAGTTCCTCCGTCGCCTGCATCTCATTATGGCGGCCCCGAATCGAACAAATTGAGCTCAATAAGGCTTAACTAGGACGCTACGTCTCTTGTACGGGACGAGAGAAGGAGCAAATAAAAGCGTAGCACGAGCTTTCCGCGAACTGTGTTTATTTCCGAAACCAGATTCCCCCCGCAGGTAAAGAAACTTGCGCTTCCAAAGCAGTTACTCAGTCTTCTCGTCGTCAGCACTGCGATGTTAAACGGAGACAACCGATACCCAGCTACTTCGCGCACTTTGTCTTACCTTTGAAATTCCTCGAGTCACAATTCCTTCGTCAACTGCACATCACGGAGGAATGGCAAATCAGTCCGCGAAACCAAATGCAGCTCTCAAAAGAACAAACTCGAAGCCGCTGTTCATCGCGTAGCGTGAAAGAACTTTAAATCGCTTCCCACCAGATGGCAGGGTCAAGCAGAGTAATTTCAAGTAGCTAGGGTAGGTAGGGTGACCAGACGTCCCGTTTTGGCCGGGACAGCCCGTTTTTGAGGTCGGCTTCTGCCGTACCGTCTTTTCTTCCAATAAAGAATCATGTCCCGTTTTCAGGACATGATTCTTTTTTTATCTATATATGTGCGCAGACATTTACAGCCGAGTCTTGCAGGATAAAGTCCCGCTTAGGAAACTTCAGTCGTCGGCAAAATACGCCCACAACAACGAAGAACCCGAAGCAGGACCTTCCAAATGGGTGCATGCAACTGAACCGTGAGTGGGACTGTTCCCTAGGCCCTATAGGGCTTAGTGCAATATGGTAACGCTTTGAAATGATACCAGTTATTTCATTAAAGTTTTTCTCCCAATCTCAATCTTTATAACGCCCCCCCCCCCCCTCCCCCCCCCCCCCCCCTCCCCTCCCCCTTGCTGGGATGTCCCGTTTTCTACCTTGAGGAATATGCTCACCCTAAGGCTAGGTGGCGCTAGGTACCGCCCAATTCATGTTCTACGAAAAATATTTTTATTTCCTCACGCCGCCATTGCGCTTCGGGAACCTTTATTATACACACATGTAGACACATTACGCATACTACAAGCATCAGCTGAACATACATTGAGCGCATACCCATACATGGCACATACAAACATCAATACGACATCACACAAACCAGATCACTAACCACAGGAAAGAGTTGAGCACGTTGGTTAAACATATTTAGGAGACACCAGCTGAACAAACCAAGCATACAAATGTAAGGAGGACGAGAGACGCATTCAACCGCTTGTTTAAGCGGTTGATTGCGTCTCTCGTCCTCCTTACATTTGTATGCTTGGATTGTCCAGATCACTACACCCGAGCTCTGCGTTTCCGTCTTTCATACTGGTCGTTTTGAAAGTACGGAACTTCTCGGTGACTGCCTAAGCAATAAACGATATTCCAGCTTGTTGATTTTGTTCCAGCAATGTCATACCTCTGAGAGTATTTCGAATGGCTCAAGAGATGAATCTCGCAGTAAAAAGTGACCGCTCGATCATGCCGTAATTATTTGAAAGCCAATAAATTGAGCCGCTCCAATGCGGTTCCAAGCCATGAGTTTGTTTCCCCACACGGCACTTCGTGGCCAGTATTTCTATTGTAGTGTTTGTTTTTCTATTTGCGCTGTTCGCGCACGGCAGCAATTGCCGTCTTGAATTAATCTCTGTAGAGCGGATATTCACTCAGCTGGAAGTGATGCTTCACGGGCAGAGAAATCGCTTTTCGATCAACTTGAATGCAGTCAAAGCCGCTACTCCGTGGCGAGCTCGAGAACTTCTAGCGCTCATCCCAGCGCGCCACTTGGAGGGCAGTTTCTCCAGGAACCGTAGTATATTTAAACAGAAAAATAAAGGATAGCTTTTTTTTCGATTTTACTTACCATTATTTCTCAATGCTAAAATTCCAAACTGTAAATATACGTACTTTCCGTCACATTTTCGTATTGTGCAGTCCTTTCCCCAGAGCGCACTCGCTCTCGGGGAGGAGACAACCGACAGTCACATTGGCCACTGTACGATAGGAGATTACGGTTCAGACCAGCGTTCCATAATGACTGATTTTGAGGTCGGAGCTCGATAAAATAATGTAAAATAATAGTCCCCTTGTCCGCTCCCGCCGAGAGGCACTGCAGACTTAAAGCCAATTCAAATATAAATGAATTGGATCATGTGATCAAGTGTTGATTTTCAGGAAAAAGCCAATTGGGGACTAACCATAATGACTATCCGCACGTCGATCGATTGCACCTAATCCTTCAAGAATCTCAAACTCTTTAATGTAAAACAGAATGTCAGCTTGCGACACCCCGCCCCCTCCGATCATGGCCCGACCATCGGCATCAATGCACGACAGTTTACGTCATCTCATCTTGTTGTTACACAGTGAAATCATAACCAGTGGTCCCACTCAAGGCCACTTCCAATAATCGCTCATACACAGCGCTCCTCAATCCGGATGGCGACAACTAACGGTGTAAAAAAAAAAGGTTAAAAAGAATCGCAACAAACTAAATTGATTGCGTTAATGTTAATATTCTTAGAAAACATAATAAGCTAGGTTGTAATGATAAACCGAGATGGGAAGGAAAAATTGAGCAGTGACCGTTAGCTTTAGAAGTTCATTGCCCTAACCGAAGCCATGTTTTTAAACGTCGCCGGTCGCGTTGTTGGCGTTGTCGGTGTTGCTGTTCCGCAAATGTCCCTTTTCAAGTATATTTCCCTTTCGGTTGGATACTCGCTTGGCGTTTTAATGTCACGTGAGTTACCAAATCACGCTATAAATGTGTTCTAAATGGGCCTCCTCAAGCAAGAAGCCCAAAACCGGGGACTCACTTCGTCGTTCGGGATTCCGGGATTCCGCTTCAAGTTCGTTGCTGCGTGGGTGCAAACATTTCTTAAAGTGTTCGTGCTGTCCTTCGCGTCAGGCATGACACGATCATCTTTTCTCCAACGCAGTGTATGTGACCCGGTTAATTTCTTAGGCGTATGTAGGTCGGACGTGACTTGTAAAACGATCGAACGTAATAATCTGATTGCTTAATGATTTCGTAACCTCCACGCATCGAAGGTTTCACACCACTTTATGGGAAAATATATAAAATATTGTGGCAAATGACACTAATCAGAAGCGAACCTGGGGTTTGCTAATCTGTAAAATCATAAAAGAGTAGTTGGCATCAAAGTATAAGCATATAAAAAAAGCAACGCTATAAAAAGTCAATTTACGAGTTGTTATATATTTGCAAGCAGGCTAAGCAAGTTGACTGGGTACATTGAACAGTCAGATGGATCAACCTTGAAGTGAATTACCAGGAAGGTACCTCTAAACAAAGCGTTGCTTGAACATGCCAGTTTCCTGGACTCACACCTGTCTTCTCTCTCTCCTCAGGATACCCTGTGGGTATGGCAGCATCTGGCACCTGTCGTTCAGCATGCGTCGAGCCCCCACCCCCCGTCAAGCTCCAGACATAATTTATCTCCGCTTGGCACACCATTCAGTAAGACCCACAGTACTTCTCTAATTTAGAAGTATAAGGTGTGTATCACTTCGTCCATTCACTGCATGCTGTTAATTTCTTGTTCCAGTACGATGGTTCCTCGGAGAATCAAAAAGAATACCACGAGGGCGACAGACGTGTGGAGGCAAGCTGCAAGAGCCGGACATCCGAGACAAGGACCATCGGTAACCAGGGGGATAAAGTGAGAAAACTCAAGAGGTAGCTCATCATCTGGGCCACAAGAAGAAAATCGGAGACCATATGCTGGGAAATTTTTCGACCCTCATCCTTCGGTGGCATGATAATTTTCTGGTCACATTCGTGCATGAGGTGAACTGTAACTGGAACTAGGTCAACGCATCCTTCTACAGCTTACAGGGAGTTACCAAAGCTACGGCACCAGCGAACCAACCGGAACATTTGGCTGAGGGACGTGACAGCATATCGTGGGAGTGTACTCCTCCTGCGGAGAGCTCTCACAAACCTTGCTTCGTTGCTCTGATAAGCTCTAAAGGGCAGCAGTGTTTTTTCTTCGTAAAATTAGGCTGAAATAAAGTGTAGCTGTAGTGTGGCCACTGAAATTGACATTGTGGCATAACATTCCTCATGAGGGTTCTGGCATCTATCCATGATATTTTATGCAATTATGAATGTCGCAGCCACAAGTGATCACTTGACAATAATCTGCAACTCGTCATATGACAAACTACGTAAATGGTTGGGTAAGTGCAGTAGCGGCAGTTTTGCATATCTGGGAAAAAACAGTGACTGAGAGGGCTCTTTTCTTCATCACCATCTGTCTCAGTCAGGGCTGCCTTGAAAACCTCTTTCAAGTCATTAGTCAGGGAGTTTCTGGGGTACCGCTGGCACATAATAATTTCCGGCATCTATGAGACACTTGAGAAGGAAAACCTTATGCAGTTGCAACCTGCGAACCAGGTTGCAAACTGTGAGGACGACTTATATCAAGTCCTGCTTTGTACGAGTGGTCTCGGCATTTGGCATGCAAAGTGTGGAGCAGTTATAGCAATCGAAACTTCAGGCTCCTAAATACTGGAACTGTTGCCATCAGCACGACAACCACAGCTGGTTGTCGTGCCAGTAGACCATGTTCTTAAGTCACCGGAAGATAACAACAATATTCAGTTGCTGCCATCATGTTGTGTTAGCCAGTGGTCAAGAACAAGACTATTTTTCTCTTGAGCTTGGGCAAAAGGTTCTTTAATTCGTTTTCAAAAAGCTCCTTTGACACGCAATGGCAAACATAACCTAGCTCAGTGAACACCCTACCAATTAGTAGTGTTTCCAGTTTGTGCTAAATCACTAAAAGAGCCCTTGCAGAATGAGGTAGTGCTGTGAAAACGTAAATTTTTAATTCCTCATACCGGAGATTCCCATCCATTGGAGTTTGGATAGAAGCAAGCTGTGGTCTGGGCTGTTAAAAGCCTTTCTGAAGTCTAACTGGACGGTCTCGCATAGAGTTCGGTCGTCAAGGCTGGTGCTGAGTGCATGGGTGACAGCTGCAAGGGCCGATTCACAGCTTCTGCCGGGGCAAAAACCGTATTGGTGGGGGCTAAGGAAGTTCGATAGCTCAAGGCGGGCTAAGGGTCGCTTGTTAATGACTCTCTCCATTGTTCGGCAAACGATGGAGGTTTTGGAGATTGGTCAGTATGAGTGTATGTCAGACTTGAGGGGGCACCGTATTCCTTTTTGAGAGGCGTTACTGACGCCACTTTCCAGGATTTAGAAACATAACTGTAGGAGAGAAAATCGTTAAAAAGCCGAGTGAGGACGGGGGAGATACGGCCAGCGCAGGATTCAAGCAATGCGGGGTGGAGGCCGTCTGGTCCAGGGCGTTGAGAGGAGTTGACACGGGCAAGGGCTTCGCAGGTTTCACTTTGAGGAATGACTATGGAAGAGAGTCTGGTTGCTGGTGGCCTCGACTGACAGAGTTGGGGGTTGGGTGGAACAAAGGTTAGGTGCGGTAGGGTCGACTAATGCTCTTGCCTGAGAAGAGCTCTGCTATGTCATCAAGATTGGAATAGGGCCTGCCGTGATGTGTGAAGACCAGCGCATGTAACATTTTTCGTTAATAGTGAAAACATGCTCAAGAGTTTGGGCTGGCAGGTTGCTTTTGCTGCTAGTTGCTGTAGGTAATTGTTATGGGAGATATGGATGAGATGCTTGACTTTGGTACGTGCTTGGTGGGCTTGGTTAAGATAAGTGGGATTTAGAGTTTTCTGCGCTTTCTTGAATAGCCAGTGTTTACGTCTGATTAAGGCTGCAATCTCCTTTGTCACTCATGGAAGGCTACCGCGCCTTCTGTTAATCCTTAAGATGAACACATTTGTGCTGAATTGCATATAAGTCGAGCGAGAGGTCGTAAGCTTCGTCAGCCGATGGGTGATCAAACACGACGGACCAGGGAGCGAGGTCAATGAGCTGACTGAGATGAGGGGAATCGGCTTTTTAGAACTGCTGAAACTTCTTGGATTGATGACCTCGCTTAGGGACTGAGCAATGGGTATTGGTGAGGAGAGCACTGTGATTACTGCCTGGTAGGCTGGATTTGACTGTGCAGCGGTAGGATAAGGTGGGAATATTTGTGAGGCCGAGAAATGTAGCGTTGCCGTTCCGAGAAATGTCGGATGGGGCATCACGAAGTTGGGTGAGGCCAGCAGTTTCCAGTACGTCTAACAGCATGTTACCGAGGAAATTGGATGAATAGTGCTGACAACTTGCTGGGGTTGATGCGCTGTGTGCTCTCTTGGAGGAGGGCGTACGATTGTTCAAGGAGGGAGGGTGGGCAAAAGGTAGACACCAGAAGAAGCTTTCCATGTTTGCAAAAGACCTTGACGAAGTTGGCTTCTAGACCCGGAGGGGTGAGGTGGTCAAGACGTTGGCAGGGCAGATGTTTTGGCATGGCAAGGACACCGCCGCCCCCAGTTGAGGGGCGGTCTTGCTGGAATACAGAGAAATGTGTGAGATCGATTAATTGCCCATTAATTGCCCACCGAAGACTGAGGCGTCCAGCCATGTCTCGCACACAGTGAATATTGTATTTGGGAAAGATTACTTCCGTGCTTTAAAGTCAGGTAGCTTGTGTTGTGTATTGTGTGAATTATTGAACACTGTCCAGTTTCGGTTTCAGATGCTCGGTTGGCAACATGGTGTCCTTGTGTGTGTATATCAAGGACGTTTAAATAGGGCAGGACCCGGCATGACGTCATACCCAGCGACGCCGGAAGAACAACCCAATCCCAGACTGCCCCGCGCACCGACGCTCTCTCATCCAAACTGCTCTCCGCTCGGTCGTTAGGCTTAGGCTACGTCTGCTCCGTGCCTGCGGTCTGCTTCGTCTGCTCGCTGTCGCGGCTGGCTTTCGATTCGATCGGCGCACCAAAAGATGTTTCGATGCGAACCCGAATACTCATCACGGCGGAGTGAAACCAACATCTTCTCGAAGCAGAATTTGTACGGCTTTCTCAACCCGCGATGCCCTTCTCAGCGTTCGTGCCTACGATGACTGACTCGCGATCGCTTTCCAAAGCCACGCTACGACGACTCGTTCGAGACGACGCCAACGACGCTCCAGGCGCGGTCGCGCGGTGTCGAGAGCGTCCGCTACACGCCGACTTCCTAGTCCTACTGGTCAGGCAAGTGTTGGGCTCGAAATCTCTCCTGTTCGACACCGATTCAGTCGGTGCGTCGTCTAGCGTCTCAACTCTAGTCACTTACTTTCTGCTGGGCAACCAGGCGTTCGTTTATAATAATCTCATCCAATTCCGACCATACCGGTTTAAAAGTCTCCCGTTAAGCGCTGTTTCAAATAACAGTGGGTGCCGCCATTACTTTCGGTGCACACAATCGCGTTGCCACGGAAATGTCATCGCAACGCGGTTGTTTGCACCGAAATTAATGACGGCGCCCACTCACTAGGCTTCCCATTGGTCAAGAAATGCTCGTCGCGGCTCGTGGCCACGCCTACTTCCGTTACACTTCGATCCATGCATTGGGGATAGGGACGCCACCTCCTGCCCATTATAACCTCCTTGGTGTATATAAAGTATGGCGTCCTGAATAAACTCGTTCTGTTCTGTTTGGCATTCCGTCGGCTGCTGGGCTCGTCATTACATGGCGACGAGGATGTCCTCCCCTTCGATATGTAGCGCGTAAACGGCGCCGTCCCTAACGAGCCTCGCCATGGCCTTCGCCGGTCTCGCCCCTCCGGAACCGTTCCTGCCGACACCGGGACGCCCGTCCGTGCCCTGGCCGCAGTGGCATGGCATGTTCAACGTCTACCTGCTTTCGTCTGGTGCTGCCGAATTTCCCCCGGAGCGACGCAAGGCCTCCAAGCTTCCAAGCACCGCCCAGGACACCGGCAAAGATGCAGCGAGCAAGCTGGACGAGTACGACATCGCCGTCGCTTCCTTGGCCCAACACTTCGCTGCAACCAGCAACCTGGTCATCGAGCGACACCGCTTCCACCGGCGTTTCCAATCTCCAGGCGAGTCTGTTCATGACTTTGTTGCCGCGCTACGTGAGCTCGCAACGCCGTGTTGCTTCGCGTCACAAGAAGAGGAACTACGAGACCAATTCGTGACCGGCGTGTCTTCTAACCGCGTTCGTGAACGCCTGTTGCTGGAAGGTTCGTCGCTGCCGTTTTCCACCGCAGTCCAGATAGCCCTTCAACAAGAACAAGCGGCCGAACAAATGAAAGAATTTTCCGCGTCTGTACAACCAGTGTCGGCGCGTCCTAGCAAGTATTCCGAGCCCCCTTCACAGTCTTCACGCTCACGGCACGTTACGCGAAGTCACCAGCAGCATATTCCCCGAAGCGCTACCACGTCACGCGCTGCTCAAGGGAACCGCCCCTCATCTCGTGACCGCCGCGACCGCCGTCACTCGCCTTCAGCACCACGCGCACAGTCGCCGCACTGTTTCCGTTGCGGCTCTCGTCGGCACCGCGCGTCATGGACTCGTTGTCCAGCACAGGGACAACGCTGTTTATTTTGTGGTCGCATTGGACATTTCAAAAAAGTATGCAACCAGAAACGCTCGCAGTCGACCGTTCGCGAAGTAGTGGTCGACAATTCGTCGGAGGATGATGCCGTTCAGGTCCTTGTGCTTCAGCGTCCTACAACCTGCGGAATTCGTATCGATGTTAAGTCGGGCAGGTTAACTTGCAACTTCTAGTTGATTCTGGGTCATCTGAGTCCATTTTGTCGAAACGAGTATTCGACGAACAGTTTCCGGGTCTAGCTCTTCTGCCTGTTCCGCGTGTCACCCTGCTAGACTTCTCGAAAAGGCCCATTTCAGTTCGAGGTTGCTTATTCTCCGGCGCAACTTCTCTTCTACGTTGTAGAGCATGGAACTTCGCTCATTGGTATTGATGATATCAAGGCTCTGAACTTGCGCATTGAAGGGCCTTCAGTACCTTCAAGCTTCCTCCGTCCCTGAGGAACAGACCTCCAATGCTGTCGGCCTTCCGCCACTGCCTTCGGCCCTTGTTCGCTTCACGCCTCTTTTCACTCCAGACTTAGGCCTCGCCAAAGGCTTTGTTCACAAAGTCAAGACGCGCTCTTCGGTCCAGCCCGTAGCATCAAAGCTTCGTCGCCTGCCTTTATTTTTGCGACCTTGGGTGTCAGCTGAGCTTCAGCGCTTGGAAAGCCTTGACATCATCGAACGCATCGAAGCGTCGGAGTGGGTTTCTCCCATTGTTGTCATTCAGAAGAGAGATGGGAGCATTAGACTTTACCTTCGCGAACCCAACAAGGCCATCGTTCCCGACATGTTCCCCCTGCCACACATAGAAGAGCTGCTTCATGCACTGGTGGGAGCCACCCACTTTTCAAAACTTGACCTAGCTTCAGCCTACCACCAGGTGCTCCTGCACAAAGACAGCAGAGACTTAACAGCCTTCATCACCCACGACGGCTTGTTTCGTTTCAAACGAGTTTGTTTTGGGTTGGCCTCAGCGCCAGCAGCGTTCCAACGCCTGATGTCGCAGATACTTCATGGCTGTCCTGGCGTCCTCTTTTATATTGACGACGTTATTGTCTTCGGCAAGTCGTCGGAGGAACATTTGCAGAACCTAAGTCCTGCAACGCATCAAGGATGCAGGCCTTAAACTGAATCACAAATGCGTTTTCAATGTCAGAGTTGACATTTCTAGGTCACAAGGTGACTGCCCAAGGCATTTCGCCCCTCCCAGAAAAGGTAGATTCAATCGTGAACACGCCTGTTCCAACCAAGGCTGCAGAACTCCGCTCCTTTCTAGGTCTCGTGGACTATTATTCGAAGTTCGTTCCTCACCTAGCTGAAGTCGTGGAGCCAATGAGAGCTCTTCTTCGCAAGGACCAACCGTTTTTGTGGACCTCACAAATTGATGCCAGCTTTTGCAAGGTCAAGCTCCTGCTTTCTTCTGACCTGGTGCTTCGTATGTTTGACCCTGCTCTTCCAATTGTAGTCTCGACAGATGCATCTGAATGCGGACTAGGAGCCGTTCTCCAGCAGCGACAGGGCCAGACACTTCGCACCGTCGCTTTTGCTTCGCGCACCCTTTCACCTGCTGGGAGGAAGTATGCTGTTGGCGAAAAAGAAGCACTGGCCTGCATTTGGGCATGTGAACACTGGCATGTGTTCCTCTGGGGGCGCCCATTTACTCTGCGAACAGACCACCAAGCCCTGGTTTCGCTTCAGTCTTCACGTGGTTTGGGACGACGTCCGCTTAAGGTCGCACGCTGGTGTGCAAGACTGCTCTGCTACAATTTTACAGTCGAGTATCAGAAAGGTGCGCAGAACAGTGTAGCGGACGCTCTGTCTCGTCTTCCCGCCCCGACCAGGGACCCCGAGCTGGTTTTTGAGGAAGAAGCTGTCTGCCTTGTTGAGCCAACGTGTGTCACCATGGAGCAATTCCAACAAGCAGTTCTGAGTGACGCTGTTCTGACTCAAGTGAAGTCCTATGTCACCGGTTCTTGGCCTCCGCACGGAAGCCTTCCTGAAAATCTGTTGCCGTTTTTCAGAATTCGAGAAGAACTGTTAGTGGTAGATGAAGTCTTGCTAAGAGCAGAAAGGCTGGTTGTTCCCTCGTCTCTGTCGGCCCAGCTCATTGCTACGGCGCATGAAAGCCACCCTAGAATCGTTCGCACTAAGACAAGGCTTCGCGAACAATTCTGGTGGCCGGGAATGGACAACCAAGTTGAGACGGCCATCAAGAGCTGCAGTAGCTCGGAAGTAACATCAAGGACTGTAACGGAGTTCTTGCTCAGCGTATTTTCCAGGGAAGGCTACCCTGATGAGGTAGTATGTGATAATGGTCCACAATTCACGTCCAGGGAGTTTGTCCACTTTCTGAAAGAACGGTCCATTCGGCTCTCGCATTCATCAGTGTATTATCCCCAGGCCAATGGCCAAATAGAACGATTCAATCGCACTTTTAAGACATTCATTCAGCTGGCTGTTTTGGAACGTCGACCGCTGCGACTGGCTATTACCGAGTACCTCGGAATCTACAGGTGCACTCCGCATGCTACTACAGGGATTGCCCCTGCTCTTCTCCTTCGTGGGAGATTGCCAAGAACACGGCTGAACGTCGTCGGTTTTCCACCACCGTTGCTCGAGGAGGAACCAGCGAGAGAGCTGTCAAAGTTGAGACACCGAGTGAAGCGTCACCAGCTTTACAGCAAACAGTACACCGACAGAAGGAGAGCAGCAAAGAACACAAAAGTTGCTGTAGGAGACCACGTCAGGGTTAAGAAGCCATCCGTTTCCTTCAAGGGTGATCCTGTTTTCAGTCGTCCAAAAAAGGTCGTTAAGCAGCGTGGCCCGTCGTCCTTCCTTCTCGACGACGGACGTACTTGGAACGCCTCCAAGTTGTGCAAGGTGCCTGCAGTTCCGGCTGACCATGACTGCATTCAGCCAAGTGACACTTGGGTGCCCCGCAGTGCTTCATCTCAGGGGCAAGTACGAACTATGCCGCCTGAGGAGAGTGTGCCGTTCCAGGAACCTGTGCCGCCCGAGGTGCCTGTGCCGTCCCAGGAACCGGTGCCGCCCGAGGAGCCTGTGCCGTATCAGCAAACTACGCCGCAGGAAGAGCCTGTGCGGGGCCAGCAAACTACACCGCCTGAAGAATCTGGGCCGGAGCGTCGAGTCCAACCCTACAGGGACAGGCGTCCACCTGCTAGGTAATGTTGCCTTCCGTTTTTTTTGTACTATGTCTTCTGTTGTGATTGTGAGCTGTAAGTAATACCCCTGTCAGACGGGCTAGTTTAGTGTCACTACAAGCGAGTGCACTTCGCCCTTAGTGTCATTTCTGTAGTGTGCCACACTGCTCCTTCCTGAGGAACACACTTGGCTTGGAGTGAGTTTGACGAACTCACTTCGCTCGATCGCGTGCGTGGCATCAATAGGAGTGTTTAAACAGTAAAACACAACACAGAAACCAAAAGCGTGGCGTAAGTTTCATTTTATAAAGAAAAAGAAATTCGTGAAAGAGACGACATGTAGAAGAGTGGTATTGCAAAAAAAATAGTGGGGTGGACTTGGAGTTTAGGCTGATCTGAATCAAGATTAGCGCAGTGGTGAATTAATAAAAGACGACGACAAATTCAGTCATTCATGGCTATCTTGGTTAGCAGAGAATGATAGAGCCTACTTTTGTTTTAGCATGTAACTATTCCAGACAACACGATAATTATGATTTGATTAGGCAGTGTCAGGGCCTCCTCGTAGACTTCCGTGGAACGAAGGGGAACGCCAAAGTTGGATATGCTTCGTTCTTTATCTTGGCTTGCGATTTTCGATCAGAATCATCCAATTTACGTAAAACTCGTCTATTAATGTAACTTTGTTTTAGAGCACAGCTCCTAGGCACCCATTTCTGAGTTGAGCGGCGTCGGCGTAAACGCGCGTTGCATTAATTAAGGGCTGTTTCCCAAAATTACGTCAACGTGACGTCACGTGTGTCGTCACGTGTGACGTCACGAGGGTAAAAGTTTCTAGCTAAATTTTGCGGTAAAAGTTTTTGCAAAGTTTGGCGGAAACTTTTTCCGCTAAATTTAGAGCAAAAGTTTTACCCGTGTGACATCAATTTCAGATGACGTGTCATGTGACGTCACACGTCAATTCAGCGGGAAAATTTAGCGGGAAATTTAGCAAAAGTTTTACGGTAAGTGGGATGGGAACAGGAGAGGAGGATGGGAGGGTACGGAGGGGGAGCAGATAGCATACCCTCCCCTTCGTACCCTCCCCTCCTCCTCCTCAAGAGCTGCGCTCCAATTCGGCATTACAGTGAAATAAACGTCAAATTTTTTAACGTGTCTTTAATAAGGGGTATCGGTGGCCGAGTGGGCTAGCGCACACCAACTCGGAGTACATGGAGAGAAAGCTCGCTCTGGAGAACCCAGTAATCCTGAGCTCAATCCCCAGCCCTGCCCGAAGAACACACTTCCAATGAAGTGAGTTCGGGGAGCACACTACGCTCGCTCCGGTAGACCGAGTGTGTAATCTCGATAGCAGTGTTCAAGGAGTAAAAATAATAGAAGAAATCAACGCTGCGTACAATTAGTTTTATTTTGATAGGAGTAATATTAGATGCGCACTTGTTTTCTGTTGGCAGGAAAGTAGTGCATTGTAGAAAAACAAGCGGCTAATCTAGTTTCCATCCTTGGCCCCTGCGCGACGGCCAGTGACGGCCAGGATGGCTAGGTTCGACATTGTACATGTTCCTTTTAAAAGTACACGGAAGTGACGTCATCACGTCTGATTGGTTGGAAGCAAAAGTGACGTAATTTCCCTAGAAAAATGTAGGCGGAGTCGGCAAAACTGGGCGGAGTCGGCAACCGGACGTGACAACAAAGTGACGTTTCACTTTGTACCGAGTACGTTTCAAAAGGTACTAGCTCCTTAGTAGGTGTCTTTCGTTGGTCATATTTTCCAAACCGCGTCGTCGTCGGGCGATTATGCCACTTTTCAACTAATTTACTTTTACCGACAGCACCGCGCAGCATTCGAGCTCCCGGAGGATTGCGAGCGTGCGACGCAGCGCCGGCAGCGAGAGACAACGTTGGCGCTAGGAACCGGAGGTGAAGAGACTGCGAAACGGAGCTCGTGGACGTTCACGACTGTGGAGCTTCAAGTGTTGTACACTTCGTTTCTACGCCACGGAGTGCCTCCAAAGTGTGGTGGCGAGCGACGAGCATGCAGCGTGGGACTGAAGACAGTCGTCGTCTGTGTCCGCGTCGTGTCCGTCGCTATCGTGCGTCGTGTCGGGGTCCGGCGCGGCTGGCTCCGCTTCCCCGAGACGCCGAGAGAGAGGTACGACGTGGAGACGGGCCTCAGACCGCTCGGTAGGATATCCGGCGTCATCGGTTGCGTGAACAAAACGAGGATCGCCATCTTCGGCCCATCCAAGAACGATCCACCGCCATGAAGGTGGTGCACTGTGCCGCAAGCATTTCTACGCCCTCAACGTGACGGGGGTAAGCACGCTCGTATTACGTACTCAAAATCAGTTCCATGTGTGTCAAAAAGAATACAGCGTAACGCGGGTACGGTGTGGATATGCCAATTTATAAATGAGAGGTGCGGGCTTGTGTGCTCCGCCAGGGGCGGACGCAGGTATTTCGAGGGGAGGGGGGGGGGGGTCAGGTTTTTGGTCAGCGTATCATATGTCGCCCCTCCCCCCCCCCCCCCCCCCCCAATCGTTTCCACGCCCTAAATTTTGACACATGCAGAATTCAAGAGGGCGGGGGGTCAGGTCATCCGGACCACCCCCTCTGAATCCGCCCCTGTGCTCTGACTACACGAGAGTGTGCTCTAGGTAGTATGTCGTGACTTTTAAAACGTGCATCCTTCCGCCCGCCACATTATGTTTGTTTAAAAGAAGTGGTTTCTTGTCATCATATCTTGCGTCCATGAAGGTGTGTTGCAATCATGTTAATTATCTTGTCAAAAGAACTTGGAAGGTTCCGGAATTGAGACTGCTTTGTGAACCATGAGTGGAACATTCAAGTAAATTCATGTCGGTATCTCTCACACTTGCAGATGCGTGACGCCGAATGCTGGGTAAGGTGCATAGAGCCACGGTGGGCGACGACGGCTACGGCTTGGAGTCATGGTTCATCACCCCTGTCCTTGGGATCCACGTGACCTCCATTGCTTGCTGCCGTTGTGGAGCGCTGCAGTGGGCTGTTGAAAAACAGATTATCGTGTCTGCAAAGGCACCGGACTCTGCATTATTATCCATCAATAGCCACCACCACCATTATAACGACACGTGCAGTGCTGGACAACGCCTGCCTTGTATTGAGTGAGCCAAAACCGGAGTCAGGTTCCGACCCTGAAAAGCGAGAGTTGGAGTCCGAGCCGAGCTCGGAGGGGTCAGCGTCTGATGGCGAGAGGCTGGCTCCTGCCAACCTTCCAGTCGACCTCTCGGACAGGGCTTTGAGGCAACGCCTTGTCGCCCGGTTCGAGACCTGCTGCAGCCGTGCCCCCGCGCAGCGCCACACACGCCAGGATTGCAGTCCCACCCATGAGGGACGCCGCCGGCATCAAGGAGTCTGTCGCCACGACGGTGGTCTCGCCCCAAAGGACGCCGTCGGGGAGCCCCTACTGCCCTCGCCACAGTGATGCCCAGCACGGACGCCGCCGGCAACGGGGAGCCGCTCACCACCACGACTGCGGTCCCGACCACCAAGGACCCATCTGTTTCCTTGCCGTCACTGAAGCCCTCCCCGTGAAAGCCGTCAAGTGCACACTTCGCTCGCTGCTCCGCAATCATGGCCGTCCATAATCTATGCAGTCTCTTCAGCTCCAACACCTTGCACAGTTCATCGCGCAGCCACCATGGCTAGGGCCAGCTTGAACTTGAGAGAAAAACATATCGCTGGACTACCAACTATGGTTTAATACCTCTTCCTCTTCATGTGCCTCAGCTATCTGTTTCTTTTTGTTCTTTATTCTGAGAGCTGTATATACAATTTAGTTTGAAACGACCCGCATTTCAGCGGGACGTAAAACATTCCAAACACTATTGCTTTTCTTGTCGAGTTTAATGGAAGGAACACTGACGCATGCTACTTTGTTTCCTTCAATGGCCATTGTTTTATATGTTTTCGCATTTCTCGTGCATACAGGCTTTTGTTTCTTGCAAGAATGGTGATGCTGCTGAACACAACACTGCATTTACAGGTGCGGCAATGACCTGCTGTAGTTTCCTTGACAGATGCTGCATGCTCTCTTATCCTGTCATTTAGTCACCTACCAGTTTGACCGATGGGACATTTGCCACGTGGTAGGGGAATGTAATAAACAACCTCTATGTAACACGGGACACATGAGCCAAAACCAAAGTCTTGTAAGAAATGTCGCACATTTTGTTTCTGGTTGAAGTTGCAATTTACTTTGTCTTGTTAGGGTACACTGTGTGGTGGGCGAGGAGGTCGTTCGAATTGTAAAAAGAGGTCTGGGACATGTATATAAGGCGATGGTTGTTCAATAGATTTCAAGCTGTGGTAGAGACTTCATTGTTCTGTCCGTTTTTTTTTATTGTTCCTACGTCTCAGGGTTGCTATGGATGTCATTCACCAGCTCGCCTGCGTTTTATACCTTTGTTCATACAATACGCTGAGTTTGGAGCAGAGCACACAACCTTATTGCCCTGCCTCGCAGCTACTTCCTTTCAATGTATGGGTTATGCCATGAATGTAGGGTACTACAATTTTTTGCTTAGTTCTTGTCTTCTCTGTTCCATATCTGTGTCAGCTGATTTGTGTTAGGTGCAAATGTTTTTAGGTGAGCGTACCAGGACACCAATCGGATAGCCAGAATCACGTAGGCAGGAAAATTGCTTTTCAAAACTTTGCCCATTGTTCTGGTGACAATATTTCTTTAAGGCCGATACAAGAGCGATGTAGGAAACACTGCGTTTTATAGTTTTGGAATGTCCAGATGCAAACAAAAGAAATCTTTTGCATGACCTTGGTTCATACTTCCAACATATGTTTATATCTTTAAATTCCAGTGTGAGGTCGAGGAACATGATGGACTTGTTCACAGGTATTTCATGTGCTGTGTTTAGAGACGGATGGCACTGCCCCCGGATATGTGTTGAGTGCATAGCGGTGATATCGATAGCCTTTCGATTTTATGAGCAGAAGGCATGAAATGCGTGGGATAATGACAGACAAGGCTTGCGGGTTGCCAAACCGACAAAGGTCACCTGACTTTCCCCTGCAAAGAGCCGAGAAATACTTTAGACCATTTGTAGACCTGTAACGACCTATTTCTCGGTGTTGATTAAACCAGGGATATTGCCATTTTGGGTATTGTTTCATATCCCCTGTGGTTTTAAACATCCCGTTATTACCCTCTGTATTATGACTACATCACTCAGGTGTGCCTCTTGATCTTAGTATTGGGATTTGTGTCAGGATCTCTCAAGTCATTCCTTGTTTCTCTCTCCCCCTTACTTTTTGTCATGGTGCCTATTTTAGCTCTTTTTGGAAAATAAAAATTTCGGCTGTGTTTGAGACCTTTCGGTGTATGTGTCCTTTTTTACATAGAGTATCAGGGTTTATGTTATGTTGCACAGCTAGTTTATTTTTGAAAGTGCTTTATTTTTAGAATGCAAAACCGTAACTTGAAAAAGTAAAATTATATGAAAACAGGTTTTGCAATATTTCATTATCGAAAGTAAAAATGAACACTGACTAGCATAGCATAACGTAAACAGTCTGACATTCTTAAATCACATGTTATGTCAAACATTGATCTCTTTTTTTAACACGTTTTGCAGCACACTACCTCTAGGTTGTATCTCGTAACATATCCACTAATATACACGAAGGCCTGCCATATTCGAGACAAGATGAAATGCAGCTAGACAATAATATACTGATTTAGGTTTGGAATAATTAGCGGGTTCTATTTTTCACGACGCGGTGGGATCTCAATATAGATTCCAATGTGTTTACATCTTACCGGAATTGTTCGCGGGATCTATTTTTTGCGAATTGTAGGCGATTCGCAAAAATTAAGTCGTTTACAGCATATACAAAAAAGACGTGACGAAGTTTGCTACTGAGGTATTCCAGACAAGATGAAAGTAGTTGCTGTTGCAAGTTATGACTACACTGTAGGTCTCAAAAAAGGTGAAGGCGCAGGCGAGCTCGTAAAACGTGGACATACCTTGACCTGAGACAGGAAGGAAAAGAAATTTAGGCAGGTCTCCGCACACACAGCTGTTTTTGGATACGCTGTGTGTTGACCGCGTCCCTTTTACGAATCTTGTCTCTTCCCTGTCTCAGGGTAAGTCATATCAACCGAATGTTTCTTGGGTTCGACAGGGCAAGCAGGCGTCTTTGTTCAGGTCGTCTGCTTGCTTCCGCGCCTTCATTACGCGCCGGGACCACGAAACGGGAGCTCTTTATGTGCAGCCATCAACCCCGCGATTCTGGCTTGCTCCGACATGTTGCTTTAAAAGAAGGCGCGAAGCGCGCATCCCGCATTCCTTGTAACATTGGAACAACTTTCTCTCCAATTATGTATTGCAAAAGGACACAAAAAAGCGGTTTGTTTTAACAATGCCCAACAGGTTTTTATTGTTTTTCAATTTTTTTACCTGTAGTAGAACAGATGCGACGGCCAGCGACGCACAGGATTGGTTGCCGTTCGTTTACTAAACGCAGGAACCGCTCCCCTCGTTGTAGTAAATCCTACCCCGTACCCCGCGCGTAGGGACGCCTTGGGGAATGCGTAGCTCCTTCCGCTCGTCGGGGGTTGGCTCCGGATGTCACTCAAACGGATGACAGGTGTCAAGTTCGCGATGACGTACCGGCGTCAAAGTGCGCTGAGCCGCCACGTGAGTGTTGCTAGGATACGTTCCTCCTTTCCATTACGTCACTTCCATGTACCTTTTCTCAAATGTCCAACCTAGCGATCCAGGAGGCACCTGCAAGACTTCACCAGGGATGTTTCGTTGTGTCGGGTGGCGAGTGGCCGAGTGGGCTCGCGCACACCAGCTCGGAGCACGCGGAACGAAAGCTCGCGCTGCAGAACCCAGGAATCCTGGGTTCAATCCCTACTTCTGCTCGTATCGATCTATACTCCGTTTAACCTAGGGTGCCTTCATGTGCGCTTTGCTTGGGGTGATGACATCTGGCCATTTTGCTTCAAACGGTTATCTTTATTTTTTGTTCTGGAGCGCGTGAAAGAGCGTTTCCCTGCACGCGCTCGTGGCGCTGACTGTGCTACGGCGACATTTTGTTTCCTGCGATTTCTTTGTATTTTTCCTGTGAGCGCGTGCTGTCGGCATCGGGTACTACAAACGATGGCATCACCCTAAACAGAAGGACAATAGAGAGTTTTAGTAGATCGTTCCTATAACGATACGATAACCATACGATACCGATACACAGAACAGGTGCGCATTCCTGTTCTGTTTATCGGTATCGTATGGTTTTCGTATCGTTATAGGAACGATCTACTAAAACTCTCTATTGAGGCACTCTAGTTTAACCTTATGTTGTACCGCAGACAAGGCTAGAAGCGCGAGCTCATAGCGTTGGGAGCTACTCTTAACGCACGAGAGCTTGTGCCGCCGGGATGTGCCCTAGAGCAAGGAGCTCGCGCTTGTAGCCTTTCCTGCGGTACATCAGAAGGTGAAACAGAGTATAAATGAGCATCGTACCGGCGTGCGGACGTGTATCACTGGCTTGTAATGGCTGATCGTAATGATCAAATTGGATTTAAATTTGGATTAAAGCTCGTGACTTAGCGCAACAATGTGTGGTAACGTGTTTCTAATAAGACGACGAAGTTATTTATGAACAAATGCGTATGCACTGTAATATTTTGCGTGCCCATTACTTACCCATCGTTATTGCCATCATTTTGGAGTGACACTTGCGTTTTCCCGTGTAGCACCAACACACTTGGAGTGTGTTTCGACGGGTTGAAGTGCACTCGCTTGTAGTGACACTAAACTAGCCCGTCTGACAGGAGTATAAGTCAGATGCAGTTCTGTAAAAATTGTATAATGTTGTTTGTACGAATTGTATGATGTATATATGTATATATATTGGTTGTATATATCTGATAGGCAAGTCGTTGCTAACAATCCACTAGCCAATTAACCTACTAACCAATTGTCACCCAAACAAATTCAAGGAAGGGAATATGTTGTGTATTGTGTCAATTATTGAACACTGCCCAGTTTCGGTTTCAGATGCTCGGTTCGCAACATGGTGTCCTTGTGTGTGTATATAAAGTATGGCGTCCTGAATAAACTCGTTCTGTTCTGTTTGGCATTCCGTCGGCTGCTGGGCTCGTCATAACAGCTTGTTCTTTAGGAAGCAAACGTTGGAAAGCCAAACGCGATTGGGGTCTGCAGGATCGAATCACGCACTTCTCGCAATTCTCGGTGGGCAACTACGCCAAACGCGGAGTTGTCGTGCGATCGGTGAACGCTGCCGATGTTGTCGCTTGCCGGAGGCTGGTCGTCAAACTGCTTGGTAGAGCTGGTGATGATGGTGGGGTTCGCAGGGGCTCCGTGCTGCTAAGGGATAGGAAGAGGCCATCGGCCAGGGGTGGGAGCTGACACGCCGCACAGGGCCACTCAGTTGATAACCATGAGAGACATCTATACAAAGCGAAAGATAAATCTTCGCATTTCTAGTGGAGCCACAAATCACAAACGTCGCATTGGAGAGAGGCGACGTTTGCGAACAGACTGGGAACAGCGGGGGCAGGTGGGACATGGGCTGGAGTTTGAAGGTACATCACCAGTGATCAGCAATAGCAGGATTAGGTAAGGTTTATGGCGAGGGTGACGAGTGAAGAATGCTCAGCCATGAGGCCGTTTCCACGGACGGTGATGTTTGACGGTGATGCTGCAATCAGAAAGTGGCATTCTAGGTGCTTACGGTTTGTCGATGATAGGTGATTTTTTTTCGAAGGGCCAGTAGCCCTGTTAGGCAGATCAGAAGACAGAGAGTTGTAAAGGCGCACGGTCATCTAACCTAACCTCTAAATATTGTGCTGAAGAAATTGACTGGCTAGATCCAACATACCTCCTAGAAAACTGATCAGGTATGTCGAACGTTCATCTCAGGGGTGAAAAGGACGGTTTGGTTTAGTGCACCTCCAAACACAGCTTTATTCTTAACCACATTAGCCTGTGATTACTGTTAAAGCAACTGGTTTGTAATCACACTCGTTATGTGAAGCAATGTAGCGTCTGTGCACTGTTTTTTGCATTGTTTATGAATAGCTGTCTTAAAATGCCTTTACCGCGACTTTACCTCTACCTGTTTAGACTATGTTTATTGATCTTCGGTTTATCATTTTTTATGCACACAGCTTGAAGGCTAACATCCAAACTGTTTTTACTACCGTGTCTGTTCGCTAATACCCGTCAACAACCGCATCTTTACATGCGCTGTTTATAACGTTTTCGCATCAGTTGTACTATGTAGAGCGAAAATAAACAGTTGCGTGTTTGAAATAACTCTTGGGTGAATAAATTACCTGTGATTGTCGGCCAGTGGTGCGCACATCACAATAAAGCGAAGGCGCAACGCAAGCGGACGCGAGAAGCCAGTAAACAAAATGCTATGGGGGCCGCCTTGTTGAAAAACAAAACAAAAATAAACGATACATAAAAAGTGGTTAGTTACTCCATCCGTGGTGACAGGGCGCTTTTACGAGTTTAAATAATTGTTCGAGGAACTTGCGCTCTTTTTTAAATTCTTTGATTGTCAATATAATTTAGATTGTGTGAATAATATATTATGAGTTGAGTTCTACAATGCAGTTTTATTCACACAAGGCCCTCAATGACGTGGTTTAAGATTACCACAGGCTTGTTCTTCAGTGGGCAAACTGTATATGATAAACTGTGGTTGTTACACCACTGATACGCGAGCACGCGGTTACATCGGCGATAATTGCACAGCACTGCCATCACAATGGTGCTGCTATGTTGCTGACACGCAGAAATACAAAACCACGTTGATTGCCGGTTGGCACTCGGCATCGGAAAACAGAACCGAACTCAGCACAGAAGGTACCCAGGCACCCGGCTGCAAAACCTGCCTGTCTTGGACGCAGTTTCTGAGATTTCCATAACGTCGAAAACGTCGACACAGTTCCGCGTGGTTCCGCGTAGGCCCCGCAATCCGGAGATGGCCTTCTTACCCAGTGTACGTAGCGCTGGAACTTCGCTGTTTCTAGCGGCTTCGTTTGCTCGTTTGATAAAATTAGTGGTAAAAAAGTCAATGCAACCGAAATGTTCTGCACGTTAGGAGTGGGAGACGGAATTATAGGCGGCCTTCGCTGCCGCTGAAGCTCAATCAACTCAACAACATTTATTAAACAACGTGCGCGACATGCACAAAAAGCGAAACGGAAAGAAGATGAGTCGGGAGGGCGAAAGCTTTCTCCCGTCTGCAGGAGAAAAACGTCTCGTTCCTCCCTTCTCGTGTCTGCTTGGGGGAGCGTCACTAGAAGCGAGGAAAATGCGCCGTTGCTACCTTTTTCCTCCATTTTTTCTTAGAGTGCACGCGGAATGAATCGCCGCATGTCACATTATTCACGGGAAGTCTTGCGGTGTAACGAGCCTCGTTAATTTTGCTGAGGCCGTAAAAGTTTTGAGACATTGCTAGGAAGACGTCGAATCAACAATTACAACCCGAAAAAGAGCACGGGGACTCACACCACCGCCGACATCATCACCTTCTAATAGTTTGTCTATGGGTGACGGCGAGCTTCTTGCCCTCACTCCATCGCGCATGCGCGGCGCCGGTGGCATCCGCTAGGGGCTCTCTGGTTTGTTTCTAAACATGAGTTGGTCTATAGGAGTTAAGCCTTTTTGTCTCTTTACTTTTTCCTCAAATAAATTCGCTCTTTGCAAATTTCACACACACACATAAAAACAAGCACCATCTGTGGGCAACGCTGCACAAAATCGTAGCGCGATAGGTTAAGAAACCGATTTTTGCGGTCGATTTAAAGAGTCTAGCCGCTATTTGGGACACGCGGTACTTTCTCCAGAAGGCATGGCAATTTAGTAAACTGCAGTAGCGTCCCTCATCCTTTTATTCCAGTTGAGACAACCATAATTAAAGAGTAACTCCTGTCAAAAGTCGGACAAAATAAATGGGAGACAAAACACGAGGAAAGCCATAAGCCATAGGCTTATGGGAAATTACGATTCACTCCAAAGCCAATAATAATTGGGTTTGTGTGGATATTTTATACAGCGTGTAGTTGGTCAGCCATTTCAAAGTTGCGACGAGTCACTCGCTGTAGATGAGCAATTTAGCGCAGTGCAGTTCAACCGCTAGCCTGGGGTTTTAACGTGCACCACGCAGTAGTGATACACGACCGCACGCCGGTACGATGCTCATCCAGACCGAAACGGGCTAGGGGTGGGGATTGAACCCAGGATCCCTGGGTTCTGCAGCGCGAGCTTTAGCTCCATGTGCTCCAAGCTGGTGTGCGCTAGCCAACTCGGCCACCGATCCCCCCTTCTAAAACAGACATTAAAAATTATACCCCCGCTTCTCAGCGGGCATCCAGCGCGGGTTGGCTGTTTGTCAAGCAGGCCTTGTGCCCTGATGTCATGTTTGTACTTAATCAGGTTACTTGTTCGTACTGCCACTACTTTCGTTGCGTGTTTCTGTTGCATTTCCAGCCGTCTCAGCAGTTTTCAGCCGTCTCAGCTGCTTGTTATGTTTTGCGCCCGTAGTGTTTAGTGGCCGCACGAAGATTATTTGGGCAGGAACTAAGGGAGGGAAGAGAACAAGAGTGCGTGGGGGACGTCAGAACGCCGAGCTCTGGCTGGGATTATTAGTGGGTAGACTCAAAGCTAGCTGCCTTTGTCTCCACTGCACCCGTTGAACGCGTTCGAATACGAAAGCCAAACGCCGGAAGCCTGCGTTCAGCGTTCTAACGCGTTCGACGAGTGCAGTGGAGAGAAAGGCACCTAGCTTTGAGTCTACTCACTAATAATCACAGCAAGAGCTCTAGGTTTCCCCATCCCCCCGTGCTCTCGTTTCCTCCAGCATTCACTGGCGGCCATAGTTCTGCTCGTTCCTTGTCAGCGTGAGCGTGCGATTAGCTTTCACAACTCTTCTGGAATGTACATTGCACACCACCAAGATTGTAGTTCTTCTCAGAAGATACTTAGGGGCTCTTTCTGAGCCTGCGTTCAGAGAACTCGCTTTTCGGACGGCAATATTTTTCTATCGATGTTTCATTTGTACGTAGCAAAGCAGTAAAACAGCCGTAGTGTCTTAGCCGACTGATCGGTACTGCTCTTGCGACTACACACTAAGCATTTTCGCACCTATATTCGTGTGGAGAGGGTGTATTTTGGAACGAACCTTTTTGCTACAGCCTTCTTATATCATTTTTACACGCTTTTTGAGTATTTATCGGTGTAACAAAGGTGTAATGGACATTTGCACCCTTCCTGCACCTTACCTACACCCTGCAGGTAGCAAATTCGTGTAAAAAGGGTATACGTTTTCTTCAATGCATCTTTTACGCACACCATGTACAACGGTGTAATGGTGAAACTATCAAATACCCCAATGATTTCTTATTCATCTTTCTTTGTCGTGTTAGCCAAAGTTTGTCATGATCGTCTCAGATTGACACGTATAGGTTACATCAGTGCTTTTTCACATTTAATAGCTAGCGTTCTTTGACTGTGCTCGAGGTTCGAGGATCATAACAATTAATCCTTCAGCATCACCCCACAAAACCTTCACAACAGTGTCGGAATGGCAAACTTGCGGTCAAACGGCTCTCATCGGCACAAGGTGTCGTTCACACAGCCGCCTCCCCCCCCCCCCCCTCCCCCCAGTGTCGTCACTGGCATGGGCGGCTCTCCCACCAGGAAAAGATCTTGGCATGTTGGACAGCCTTTCTGCCCGGCAACAGATACGTCTCCCACGGCAGCACACAGTATTGCACCGATATTAGCGTCAAATCGGAAAGATTTTGCCGGCACCATTTTGAACCAGCCAATACCCGGGAAGTATCGGATGTGACGCGCCGCCATCCTGGCAACGGCCGCCGTTTTTCATTGAGTGTGGGGAGTCTCTTTTGCGAATGACTTACCCAAAACGAATGTTGAAAAAAAAAAAACGAAAAAAAACAACAACAGAATTTGTTTATTTTTAGGCCAGTGTTGGCGGTAACGCGTTACAAGTAATGGCGTTACCAAGAACGCGCGTTCCTTTCATTTGCAAGTAACGAGTAACGTATATTGTTACATTTCTTTCGGTAACGGCTACAACAATGCTTTTAGTCCGAGAAAGACAGACAAAGCAAGCAGAGGGACCTTAGCAGCGTTGTCTTATCTCCCTTTGACCTCGCCTTTTGTTAAGCCTCCCCAACTTCTTTTGTGTCTTCGTATGGCTGTTAGCGAGCGCGACGCGACAACCGCCTCAAGCAAATCAGACGGGTGAAGCGAAGCACGTGACCGCTCTCCGTGGGACAAAAACGCTTGGACGAAAATTTGTCTCGTGACTCGCTCTGACGCGCTGATGGGCTCACTGGGGCCGTCGTCTTTGCCGTGTGCCAAGTTGTGGTGATGGAAAGGAGGCCGTGTAGGTACGCGGTTTTCAAAAGGGGTTGTCCAGTGTTCTGCTTTTCGTGCGTTGCAGTCGCGGCCATGGTTTTTCGTCATGACGGCCGTAATACGTCCATACCAACGTTTCGGTATTTCCCGCTTTCTTTGTCCGAGTTCATGGAAATATTGTGGTGTGTTTGTTGGACGCGTTTCGACAAAGAACTGCTCATCGGCGACAGCGAGACTTTTGTTGAATGTGAGAGACCTTCTTTCTCGACTTTGTGTTTGTGTTGCTCTGTGCCGCCCCAGTTGGGTTGTGCATCTATCACGAACTACATGATATCGCTGTTTAATGGTATAAGTGCACGACAAGCATTCTCCTGATAGTAGTCCTGCTTCCGCCTGAATAGAGAGTTTTAGTATATCGTTCCGATACCTTCGATACTCCCGATAACTATAGAATGCACGAGCAAAGGCGGCGGTGGAATATCGAGTATCGTTGTCGGAGTCATCTGAACGATATACTAAAACTCTCTAATCTCCATGGTCGTTGGTGTTTGATTTAGAAATTTTGCTTGGCATGAAAGCAGTAATTCTATTTAATAATTTCCTTTCCGTTCTACAGAGAAGTCTCACTTTTGTAAATGTGTCGAGGACAAACTGTGTGTAATGATAGTGGGTTATTGAACTTCTGTGAGAGATTCAGTTTAGTTTGTCCATGTATGCGTGCGAGATGCGCCATCTATGCGTGAGAAGCCAATACTCCCGATATTGCCGACACAAAGCGAGCGCGTAGGCGACGTCCGCCCGATACAGTGCAGATGCATATGATGCCGCTACATGGCCGACAGTCTGACTGGGTTGTACTCGCACGATATCTCGCCGATACTAGGCCGGTTGCGAAACGACGGTACGCATATACCTGCCGGGTGTCGTGATGTGGTGGAAGCACGTGGGCGCATTTAAGGGGGTAAACAAACGCACAAGGGGCGCATGAAGCAAGCGAACTTGCAAGCCGTATAGGGTGGTATTCCTTGGAATACTTTCGCGAGAATCCATATAGGTGAGCCATCTCTCTTCCTCTCTTATCAATGGCACGTAGTATATTCTAGTTCCTCCAACTTGTATTGCGTCATACGTTTCTGCAGCGAACGCTGTGTTCTTTGAATGATGTCGCAGCCGCGGTGCGACCGCGGCTTTAGAACGTTACTAGGTGCGTGCGAAGAGGGGTCTGCGAACACCCACCTCTCCCCCATATAGAATAATTTGTCCGTGCTCTAGAATGCTGACGTCGTCGCAATGAGATCGAGCAAAGACGCTGATTAGACACGAGGCCCAGCCGAGCGCTGACGCAGCACTCGTGACCAATCAGTGTCTTCGCTCGACCTCACTGCGATGACACGAGTGCTGCACTCGTGTCATCGCAGTGAGGTTGAGCGAAGAACGTCTCGAAGGACGCCAGGCATCAGGCTCGGGTCCAATGGCTGAGTGGGTGCTATCCGACTGGGATGACGTTTCATAGAGGAAAAAAGAGGACGTTCGCAGGCCTCGATTATTCTATACTCATAGTCACCTCAAGAACCGCAATAAAGAAAAGTCCGGCTCTACGCGGAACGTTACTAATTTCCTCCCTTCATGCGTTGAATTAAGATGAATGTATATACAGTGCATCTTATAAATTAGCTTGAAGTTATTTCATCAAGAAGCACAACTTTGAAACGCCAAAAAACATCCTTTTCTCCTCGACAACCATATCTTGTAGGAACTACTTCGCGCAGCGCAGGAATAATGCGCAGTACTCCTTTTTTCATGGATGTGACAACGACTGTAGGTTGTGTTCGTTCGAATCGAATAGCGCTGCGTTATTCACAGCCCTTCCAGCGCCAGGGAACCCCACCTTAGTCTTACCGCGCGGCTCTCCTCGCAGTCTTGGAACCAGAAATGAAGCTGCGCTATTTGATTCGAAGCGGTATTTGCGCACATCCCCACTATTTTTATTTATTTTATTTATTTTAGAAAACGGAAGCGTGCTTGTCGCAACAACACCGCCGCGAATTTCTTCTCAAGGAGCTGTTGTTCGTTGTCCCCACAACTGCTATTCCTGCAATTTTGTATCTTCATCCCGAGGGACCCGAGAAGAGTAATTATTCTCAAGGTAACACCTACATCAATCGTGTTTTCTTCCGTTAATCGGCGCTTTATGAATAAGGGGCAGCGGTCGGGATGGATCATGTAAAAAGTCTCCGATGTAACCCCAACTCTCGGATTCACAGCACCCACATTGGATGGAAGCTCATCCAGGTTGATCAACCCGAAACCTGTCCACCTGTTTCTCTCTCTGTTAGATTCGCAGATTTATTAGACCCTTTTCGAAAGTCCGCTCCCTCCATCGCCTGTCCCGGTCCGCCATTGCTTCATCACGTACTCTATTGGACACGACGGCAGCGCGCGCATTCGGCGTGGACTCGGCTGAGCTCGTATTGGAGGTGAGCGCTGCGTCAGCTTTCGGCGAGGACTCGGGTCCAATCACGCGCTTCGTGCCCGAGCAATGGCGACTGCCCAATGTTGCTCGATGGACGTTTGAAAAGGGCGGGCAATTTGTATTTTGTTGCTCCAGGACATTGATTGTGGTCTTGCTTATAATGAAAATAAACGTGATCTCGAATTTCCGGTGGGAGGCTATCGGTGTTGTAGGCGTTACTGAGAAAAAAAAAAGTAACGAGATACGCTACTCGTTACTTTCAAATAAAAGGAACGCGTTACCGACCTACGTTACCTCAAAATAATAAGGAACGCCTAGCGTTACCTTCATCGTTAAAAAGTAACGCACGTTACTTTCGTGTCATTTTTTAATTATGGATTAGCACGTTTTACTTTTTGACATTACAGATATGCATTAGCGCCATATTTCAAGAAACATTATGTCCATCCAGAAACTGAACATAATTACCTAATTTTTTTACGGTTCCACCTAAATTCTCACGAGAAAAAAACGCAAAAAAACGCAAAAAAAATTATATGACTGCTTAGAAACACGAAAAATATTTAAGCGTAACTTCTTCAAGTCTCGGGAAGAATATGCGACGAGTAACGTAACTACGTTGCACTTTACTCGAAATGAGTAACGTAAATACGTTATCCGTAACTGTTCTGAAAATGTAACGAGTACGTTACACCGTTACTGAAAAAAGTAACGCGTTACTGGTAACGTCGTTACTTATTGCAACGCGCTACCGCCAAAAATGGAGAGTATACTGACTTTGACGCTGCTTTTCACTCGTGCGCGATCGTACGTCAAATGCGCCGGGCTGCGCGATGTCTCCCGTTAGCGTATTCGTAAAAGCTTGTGGAGTCCATCATCAGGACAATTTCGTCATCTCTGATTGGCGCGTTTTCATGGGTGTCACATAGCCTGGTTTACGGAGAAGAGAGAGAAAGGAAGGGGGGGGGGGCTTAGGTAGACTCCCCTCAGTAATTCACGCCCTAGCCTTCAGCCGGCTCCTAGCTTTGTTTACCCGTCAAACGAAAGGAAATCTGGGAGCCGGCTCAAGGCTAGCGACTGAGTCGTGGTCACCTAAGCCTTGTCCCCTTCTCCCCCCTCCTCCCTCCCACTTCTCCCTCTTCCTTTCTTTCCCCTCGTAAATCACCCCCCTCCTCCCTCCCACTTCCCCCTCTTCCTTTCTTTCCCCTCGTAAATCAGGTGACATGACGTCCATGAAAACGCTGCCATCGGAGTGGCGAAGTTGTCCTGCTGACTTAATCCACAATTTTTTTTTTATTTTTTTAATACGCGTTTTGGTAACATGCTTTGGGACCATTGTTGCGATGTTTGAGCCCCACCAAACATCACGGTCACTTCTCATGGCATCACCTCTTAACTATGCGGACGTTTGGCTAGCGGGCTAGTAGCAGGTCGGTAAGACTTGCAAGCCGACTTTAAGACCTATTCGTGGTGAAAGGCTCGCTAGGAGCTCTTCCGTTTTTCTCACTTTGGGCAGTGCACGTGCAACCCACGCGGTTATGTTTAAATTTTCATAGTGCATAGAAGCTTGGCATTGCATGTGCTTGTACCAGCAGAGGAAGTTGAACTATCCTCACTCTGGGTAGTAGTAGTAAACAATATTTATTTGCCCAAGCATGAGTTAATGACTGAACGGGAGACCCCTAGGGTCGCCTCGCCAGCCACCCCTCAGACGGCCGCCTGGACCCCCTGGGTCCTGGCGGCGTCTTCGGCCAGCTGACTAGTTGGTTCTGAACCGAGGGGTCGGCGCAGAGGAGTAGGGCTTCCCAGCTCTCCTGGTTGTCGATCTTCTGGGTTGTAAACAAATTCCACCATGCGGCGATACCGAAATTTCTCTCCGCGAATAGCTGCCGAAAGCAGTGGAAGCGAAAATTCCAAGTACACGCTTTATTGTATATCATTCGGGTCGGCCGACCAAACGCGCGCCATAAAGGATTTGCTTCGTACTCACTGACAACACATGGTACCCCATTTGAAAATGATTGTTTCTGTAGTGGCAGTGGACGATCAAGCTTAACTAAGTTATGCTTTTTTTCACTTTTCGTTTATTACATATACAGTTGAACATCCGTGCATTGGTTTGTACAGTGATGTAGCTACGCATTTTGTGTGCGAGCAAAATAAATAAGCCCCAAACGAATTGGCTATCAGGTCAGGCGTTCAGGCTCGTTGAATATTCGACCGCAATAGTTTAAAGTTGCAGCACCTGATCAGTGTTGAACTTCGAACGCAGGGCACAAAAAAACAACACTAATCGCGCTCCACACACACACAAAAAAATGCTTTGGTCGCATTAAACCATTACACCATTAAAAAAAAAAAAAACAAGCGATGAAATGAAAAGCTTATACTCCGTTCCACATTCAGCGCGACTGCAGCCAAAATTACAGAGTTCCGATAGAGCCAAGGAAGCACTGCCAAAGGTGCACGGTCATGGCGCTACTCGTCTTTGTGCGTTTGCTATGCGGAGAGCAAGTCGTCTGCTTCTAGCACAGGAGTTGCGGTGACGTCAGAACGTCGTCGAGCTCTGATTGGCTTTGATTGAAAGGATAGACCTCAGTGCTAGACGCCTTGGGGTTTGTCCACTATTATTTTTTAATCAGCCACTAAGACCTTGGGTTTCTGACATCTTGCAACTCCTGTGCAAGAAGCAGACGAACTTGCGCTCCACATATCACCGGCTCAACCAATCACGCGCGGTAAATGCCAAGTGATCCTGCGCTTTTTATTTTTTCTTGTGCGTGATTGGTAATTGATCTCGCCGCTAATAGCAAGCCCACAAAAGGCGACGAGCGCGCCGTGACGATGCCCTTTTGGCACTGCTTCGTTGGCTGTATCGGATCGAGGCGTTGGCTGCGGATGGACTTGATGTGAAAGGGGGATGGTCGACTATTCAGCCATAGACCGATAATTGTATGTATACAGTCTCCCCCTATACAAAAGACCCATCCGACAAAGCAGACTCAGGCGTCGTTGCTGGATTTAAGGCTGAACCGGATGTAAGCAATTTAGCGAGTGACGGGATTTTTTTTTTTCACTGTCGTTTGTTGCGTTGCTTGGTGTTTGAATTTCTAGAAAACGTCGCTCACCGCCTTGGTCGCTCGCTCCCGTCGATTTTTATGCGGTTTGCCTAGTCGCGCGACTGACCGAGTGACGGTGGGTCGTCGTCGCTTGTTCTCGTCGCTCGCCAGTTCGCTTACGTGCGATTTATACTTTTCCCATTCCTTGAAAGTGAAAAAGAAAAAAAGTTATAATTCGTTTCTATTTTTTTTTTCTCTAAAAAAAGTGACTTTACTGGAAGTGTGCTTATTCCAGCCGCATAAACTGCCTCGGCGAATTGGTCTGTCATATTGCGGGGGACTGTGAGAGCTAAGAAATCTCCGCATGATTTGACTGAGTTTATGAAGCGACGTTATGAAAGTCATGACTGCCAATAACGCAGGAAGTCGGAGAGCAATGTCGCGATTGAAGAGTTTATTTCGAACGCGCAAATTTAACCTGGCTTTCAAAAAAAAAAAAAAAAAACCCTGTCGACGGGATTGTTGCGGATTGTTGCGTTGTTGTCGTATAAAACGATCTAATTAATGTCCTGTTCTTATCACTGGCTGCCGCCTGGCTCATCCCTAGAACATTTGTTTTTGTTTTGCTTCGTATTCCACGTGTCTATTTTTTCCTGTACTGCTCCTTTCCTCCCTATGAATGTAATGAGAGTAATTGAAACCGCTCTAGAAAAATATTCTTGTCGCGAGAAGTTTTTCAACGAAAGGGGTTTAAAAAAACCCTCAACTTATTGTTCTTGAAAAGGAGCATTATTACCAAAATCACAACAGCCGCTTGTGCATATTAAAATTGTCATGATAAACACATGAATATGTGGCGTGATATTGCATTTTCATACTTCCGTCATTTTTGCATTTTCTCGCAAAGTGTGTGTGGTCGGATATGACAAACGACAGACATGCCATACAAAGCACTGGTTTCCATTGGTTAGACGACTGCCTCTGTACAACATGCAGAAAGAACGTCTCCGACGGCCACATCCGAACATTAAAAACAATTATCCTAAATTGTATAAAAAAGGAACCCATTCTTCCGAAGTAATTTCTATATGCTAATACCCCAGAGTCCATAAGAAAGTTTCTTGGGTCAAAATAGCGCAGTCGAGCGGGTCATGTTTCATACCCAATGCATTTAGTCTGAAAAGAGTGCCCCTCTAAAGAAATTGTGCCTCCCTGTTTTGCTCGATCGCGCTCGAAGCCATCTAAGAAAGCGTTACGATGCGGCGTTTGTTTTGAAGACAATTTGTGACGCCGTGCGTTATAAAAATGGCGCACCGCAGCGAGCACCAGGAGCAAAAGCTCGCGTTGCAGAAACCAAAGATTTGGAGCTCCATCCCCGCCCCTGAACATATTTAATCGGGACGGACATCGGTCAGGTGTAGGTTTGTGTAATCACTCCAGATTAGCGGTCGCGTTACGGTGCCTGCATTGTGTTTCCGACTATACTCTGCTGCAGGTTAAGGGAAAAGCCGGAGAGGCTCCACCTGCAAAGCCCTCAACTCTTTCCGCTTTAGCGGAGCTTACGCCCAAGAGGAGGCGACTATATTTGCCTCCCTCTCGCCTTCTCTTCGGCGTTCGCTCTGCTAAGGTGGAACAAGTGAAGCGCTTTGCGGGAGGAACGTGTTTGTCCGGGCCTTCATTTTTGGTTCCTCGATTTCCGCCTCCTGACGTCACAACTGTCTCGTGTTGTCGCTGGCTGCGATCCTGGTGGTGGCACAGCAGCAAAGGTGAATACGGCGGACGCAGCCGCGGATGTGAGAACGTCATTACGACAGAGACCCTCGCGCCCGCTTGCCTTCTTTTGCAGGCGCCTATAGAACCAACGCCAGGATTGCAACAAACGACAGCCTGAACCTCTGGGGCGTGTTTTGTTTGCTGCTTTGAGACCCCTTCGGACGCATGGGCGGTATCGACAAACCACACACACGTCGAAGACGCGTTCCCGTCATCCTAGTCTTGGTGCATTAGCTAAATGACCCATCTAGTAGGGCCACTACCGCCAGAGCTAAGGCAGACCATCCTGAAGCCGTGTGAACTCTCACAACGTCCAATTTGAACTGCAGACGTCTGCTGTTTTCTGCTACTTTATATGTTTATCGCGCCGTTTGATCACGCCTCCCTGCATTGCGCGATTAAAGTACAAAAAAAAAAAAAAAGAAGAAAAGCCTCAATGGCAAGAACGACAAGCCAAGGAACGATCAAACCCCGAATCCTCTGGAGCCCATGGAGCGACATCTGAGAATCCCTGACTTTGAGGGTGAAGAAATAATGGCTTCTATGTAAGGCTCTTTGTATTCGGCTTTTATAATTAAAAAGAAAAAAAAAATGGGGAGTAAAATGGGGCGCTTTGTTTCAATTTGATAATAACGGAGAAATCGGGTTTTTAAATAAATTAGTCGGAAATAGTACGGTGTTTTCAGGTTATCATTAGGCATATATACTAGGGCTGGGTGTCGATTACAATTTTTAACCTCATTAATGACACCCTTTCATCGATTAATCGATCGATTAATTGGTCTCGTACATTTCTATGCATAATAGTTTAAATGGGTTCAAGTTTTTTTTTTTTTCTTTTCCTGAATATGCGATAAACGGCGCAATATGGACTTGGATTATGGCTGAACCTCGATCTGTTGTTGAGAACAGTTCAAAGACACAACTTACACATTCTGACTTCAGGTGCATGAGGCAAAGAGGTTCGTTGATGTTCTCCGGCAAGAGTGACCTCCTTCGACTGGTCACAATAGTCTCTGCTGAATTAAACGGACACTGGCACAGCATTGAAGTGGCTGGGACAAGTGTAAACTTCTGCATTTATCTAGAGTTAGAAATCTTTCCCCTATAGTTTACTTTAGGTTAAAACTCTACTTAAAGTTTACTCTTCATGCAGGTGTACTCGTCCACGTCTGCGCGGTAAAAAAAAAATAATAATAATAATTTTTACTTTTTTTTTTGGTTTGTCAACTTTTACCGACTAACCGGCTAAGAATTAATCTCAATTAAAGCATTAATAGATTTATCGGTAGGTTAATCGATCAATTGACCTGCCCTAATATACACGTATAATGAACAATAATGTGCAATATTCGGTCTAAATGCATCTTTTTTCACAATCAAGTTATAAAGCACATAAATTGGAACATGGTATAATAGCTCACAAAGGCTTTTCCAATTTTCATAAATCTTTGTTGCTTACATAATCGTCTGCATGCCCAGCATCTGTCTCCCTCCCAGACCTGTCAGCTTTTAACATCACACATTTGCAACGCACAACGCTGTCACTTCAGTTCGCCAGGAGCAAAATAGCAGCTAGCTGTTTCTGTTACACGTGTTCCGGCCAATTCATCACCGTTCGGGGGTCTGTTTAGCGCAGCAGAGACTACTGTGAACAATAAAAAAAGATCGTCCTTGCCGGAGAATATCAACGAAGCTCTACCTCATGCAGCTGAAGTATTAATTTGTGAGTGTGTCTTTGAACTGCACTCAGCAACGCATCGAAGCTGATTCGAAATCAAAATTGTATATTGTACCATTTGTCACAAATTCAACAAAGGCAAATTATTTTTTTTTGCTTTTTTACATATTATACATTGAAATGAACGAGACCAATTAATCGATTAATTAATCGATTAAAGGGTGGCGATTCATTGGGTTAAAAGTTCTAATCGACGCCCAGCCCTAGATTTTACCCGAAAACGAAGGCTTGTACGGCGCGCAAGTGAGAAGAACAGAAAGATAGAACTAGGAAAGACACCGTGGAAACTGTCCCCAGTTTTGTACGTGTCAAATTTGTTGCGGTGAAGTTCCCATCCTTTTATAGCATATGGAAGGCCCAAGGCGCATAGTGTGCAACTTATTAGGAACGCACTCTCAAACTTCCATTTCTTTCTTTAGTGTGGTCAGTAAAGGGAAGCTGCAAGTGGGCAACACTTAGCTGTACTCAAGATTTTGTGACCATGCGATCCCACCGATTCCAGGACCTCGAGGCGCTCGCGCTTATACCGAGGAGGTGGATAATTAGGGGTAATCGTGACCACAGAACATATCTCGAGCAAAACAAAAGCTGGAGCCACACCCCTCCACCCTCGTTTAGTTCGACAGGCGGCTTCACGACGCAGCTCAGACAAGTGTCCGCCAGGACAAATGTTATGGACATCAGTTTAGTTCGACGATCGAGACAATTGGGCTTTTCGAGTCGGGTCTGGGGAGTCCGACGCACGCGCCGCGGAGCCACGCCTCTGCTGGTCTTCGATGTCCACGAGGGCGGACGACGGTCAGTCGCTCTTCCACTCGTCTCTGCCAGTTGGGACCTCGAGCGCGTGCCAGCGTACCACCGCGCTTCTGGGGTTCGTCAGCATGTCCTGCCAGTGGCGCAGCTCCTCGCCGCGGGCGTACATGAACGGTCCGAGGACGGTCTTTCCCAGGCGGCTGTAGTCGGAGCCGTCGGGAGACACCATGACGGTAAAGCAGAGGCTGCATGAGTCGAAGTAGCGGCCCGCCACGCCGAAGCTGAACACGTCGGCGAAGGAGACCTCGTCGCCCGATCTCCACTCGCGCACCTCCGTCGCCTTCTCCTTCACGCTCTTGCGGCCGTGGTTTAGCGACAGCTTCACGTAAACGCCTGCGAGCAAGAGGAGCGTGGAGTGACTCGAGTGAGCGGTGCCACAGGGTGACGTCTGCGAGCGGTACCCTGTGGCTCCTTAGGTACCAAAGCAAAACTGAAGGCGGTTCTGAAGCAAAAATACCTTCTAGATATTATAAATAAAAAAAAAAAACAACAACGAAACCTGACATTTCTGAGCAATTCATTTTACACTGGCTGTCTTATGCAGTTCCATGATGACTCTTGTTTAAACGACGAATAGAAATATTTGATTGAGTAAGAATAAGCTTGCACTTTGTTTAAGTTTTTTTTCCCCTACTTACTTGTGCTGTTTTCCTGGAGTCTTGAGAACCTCCGAACTTGAAGCGCCGCCGCCTTGATGCGGTTGGTGAAAGGGTTGCACGTCAGGGATATCTGGATCTCTCCGATCTGAGAACTTTTCTGCGTCATCAAAAATATCAAAGTCAATTTTGTCGTCTAAAATGTTGAACAACATGCTCAACGTAGTTCCTGCGTATCCCAACAAGACTAAACAGAAACCGAATAAAGAAATATTGATTTCTATATATTCAAAATATGTATATTATATTTTAATCCGTTTATAATAAGGCGGTTTTACACGTTATGTTTTTTTTTTTTTCTCGCGAAAATGCGTGCATGTTATCGGAAACGTATATATTTCTCAACCTCTGAAGTCTTCCCATGTGAATAGTAATGATGTCTGTGCGAAAAGAACGCATTACGTGAAAAGGTCGCTACGATGCAATTGGGGTAAAATTGAAAAAGTACGCTTTTATAGTTCGAAGCGAAGAAGACCCCCGAGATGAAAGGTGGGGTTTTATTTTCGGGCATTTTTTTACACGATAGCTAATTCAGAATTTAAATTTGAACGCCCTTGTAGGCGTGCAAAAACTTCGTAAACATAGCTGGATAAAACAAATGCGTGTTTTTAACTGCGTTTTTTTTTTTGCCTGGATATATGACCAGAGGACCAAGTTTGCTTGGCACTCAGTGCCTTCATTGTAGCACGCAAGCGGAATTGTTTTGCGTTATAGCGTTATAAAGATAGATAAAAACCGGTACAATAAAAATGCGACCTTTTTTGTTACACGATATTTAAACATGATATGAAATGTTTTGAAATCGTTCTGTGTTCAGCTGTACTTACAGAAGTTTAGCTATAGTTTTAATGTAGGTGTACCATTTTACTCACTAAACTCTCAACAACTCGAAATCTCGAGGTGAGCGACTGGACGGTCCGATCTAGGGAGGTTTTAAACTATTCATTTCTAGCACGCAATACCACCACTAGTGCGTTCGGAATTGGGGTGTGGGTATGTTTACACAGCCTGAACCTAGCCTGCCTCAACCGGCGTCTTGTCTCTCAGCTGTAGATGAAAAATTTAGCCAGTGCAGTAAAACAGTTAGTCTGGGGTTTTTAACGTTTCATCACGCAGTAGTGATACACGACCGCACGCCGGTACGATGCTCATCCAGATCGAAACGGGCAGGGGTGGGGCTAGAGCCCAGTGTCCCTGCGTTTTGCAGCGCGGGCTGCGGTGTGTCCAGAATGTCCGTGCTTTCCGCTGAAGAAGGGTAGTAAGCGGAATGGTATAATAAACAATAGACATAATTAAAAAACACACACACACACAAAAGGACAAAGACACAGAAAAGAAACACGTAATCCACATAGTTTATTAGCTGCGAGGCAGCGCTTATGTGTTTCTTTTCTGTTCCGTTGTCCTTGTGCGCTGCTTTTTTTTAAAATTATGTTTAGTGTTTTTTATTGCTGTGACGAGTGCCTCCAAATGCTCTCTAGTTCCAAGGTGGAAGACTACTTCAGCGGGCCTTGTATTAGGAGTTGCAATAGACCGCTTTCAGAAGGGCGCGCCATCAAGAAGCTGCTCCGCAAATTCTCCGAGTCCGCCATTGTTTGGGCACACACTCTGAACATGTCTTGAACACGATGGCTGCGTCAGCATTCGGCGAGGACACGGAACCAATCACACACATTTTGCTGGAAAAATGGCAACGGTCAGCGCTGCTTGATGGGGTTTCGAAATGGGTTCACGAACTCAACGTGGAAAACACTCCATGGTGTGGGGAAGGACGGTTGACGAGAATCATCCGAACGATCAAGGACGCACAAAAGAAATTCGACGAGCCAGCCTCACGTTCGTACAACTGACAACTGCCCCTCCGTCGAGTGACAAACAGCTTTGAACTGCGGACTTCGATGGGCTGCAAGCACTAACACCATCGCATGTCTTAACTGGCAGGCAAGCAGTCGATCTCGCTTGCCAATTAATTGAGTCCGAGTTGGGTCGCAAAACACCGTTTTCGCAACTAGTCGCAAGGCATTGCGGGACCCACGGACCCTTGCACAAAATACCGAGCATGCGCCCATGTCGCAAGAAGCGCCCACCATCTACTTCTTCGGTATAGTTTTATGTGGGTGCATCGGAAGTGGTAGAGCTTGACGCAGGCCGCTGCAAAGCATTCTCGACGAGAACGGAGTGGCTAATTTAAGAATTAAAGCCGCGGTCACAATGCTAACACATCTCATACAAAAGACAGTCTGCAGACACCGTCTGAGGAGCGTTTCTTTCTTCTATAATAGTCCTGTCACATTGGCCATAAAAAAACAACAAAAAACCTTCGCCTCAAGAGTGGAACGCGATAGCGTTATCGGGCCCCGTTCTCATCGCCTTCTCATTCGCTTCTCACGCTCTTGAGGCGGACGCCGCACGCCTACATTACACGCCTCACGCGAGGCGCTCCGGTCCCAACACTACCCCGTATTCTAGTACGCTGTGCTATAGGTACTGTCATAGCCTCCTCTATATTCACAAAGCCTGGCAGTTCGAGGACGGAGCCATAGAGCGCCCGGTCGCAGATTCGGAGCGCGAGATCTGGTAGCACAACGCATTTCTCGGGGAACCTGCTCGTGAGCGCACACCTTTTGCAGCGGCGAGTACCCAAAACATAGTTTTCAAATCCGACGAGAAAAGAAGCGGTAGCGCGAGGAACGCGAGGAGCACGAGCGGACATTCCATCGTTCGGGACAAGTGTGTTTCGGCGTCTCGCCGCAGCGGGGCGCCCGTTACATTCCTCTTCTCTCATCCGTTGTCTGCCGCTCTACCTCTTCACTTTCGGCGGCCGCGTCTCGTGACGATCTGCCAGGCTTTGTCAGTACAGAGGAGGCTATGGTACAGTGCACTAGAATACGGGGTGTGTTGGGACCGGAGCGCCTCGCGTGAGGCGAGTGGTGTAGATCGCGATAGGTGTCGACACCGGCGCATCGGCAATGGGTCAATGGCTACATTTACATGAATGCGATCGTAGCGCATCGAATCGAGCAGGGACCAATCGCACGCAGCCTGTCTTCCTACTTCTTCCTCTTCTACCTATCAGGTACCAAACAAAATAGCCGAATCTTGAATCGATGCGCAGTGGTCGCATCCATGTAAACGCAGGCAATATGTGGTGGTTGTGCCTGTGCACCGCGGTCACGCACACGTGAGGCGACACGTGCGGACTGCAGCGACTTTCTGCTGCCTGTCGACTGCAGCGCCGCGATTGCTGTCTACATGCAGTCTCTATATTTCCCATTGTCGAGTCGCGCCGGTTTAAACACTACCCCGTATTCTAGTATACTTTACCATAGAGGGTATTCACTGGACGCTATATTTGAGTGCGATGTTTAGAGCACCTGCTTAGAACGAGCTCACATTAATAGCATACTAAGACCGGCAATCTTGATGGTGTGGAATGCAATACTCCTTATTGGATCAAATAAGGGCCTGCCCTACGCATGCGCCCCTCCTACTCTTCTGCTCTCAGACCGAACAAGCGGACATCCCTATGTTTTCGTAATTATCTCTAACTTTTGCGTGGGCGCGCTTGTTCAGTATTTTACTGTGCTCGTTTGCTCACCTTAGTTCATCAGAGCTTCTGCGAGGAAACCTCAAATATACGAGAGGGAGACGTCGTCAACGCAGAAGACGACAGGATTCCGACTCTGATGAGTAAACACAGCAGACTGATGGGAACGTGTGCAGGCAGAGACAAAAAAAAACGCTTGCGTGGTTTGTCCGGCCAACAAGCAAGTTATTCATAGGTGATAATGCGATTAATGCAAAGGTGCAAGCGAGCTGGTGAAGAATGACGATAATAGTCCCTGGAGAAGGGGAACAAGGGTTCATGGTTAGCTCAGTTGGTAGAGCGCTCCACTGGAAATGGAGAGGTCCCTGGTTCGATACCAGGACCAGGCGAATTTTTTCGGTCGTGCACCAGTCACCTAGCTGTGTTTGGAGATTTGTGTTTGTCCTTTGTCCCCTTTGTTTTCATTTTTCTCCTTCTCCAGAAATTATCATCGTTATTAATAGGACCGTTCAACACCTGCGCTTTCCAGAGGAAGAGAAGCCGCGGACACCAGAAGATGGCAAAGCGAAGAGAGTTAGACGTCAGATGTTTGGACAGTTTGAGGTCGGTCTGCCTATACGATGGGGACGGTGGTTCATGATGTGGATTCAAAAGTTATCCAGCGCGGTACGACTGCTAGTCTGGAACCTTCTTATAACGTGGATCAGTAATACACGACAAGAGAACGGGGCGCAGAAACTTTGACGCGCAAGAAGTTTAGACTTAGGTAAACAGTTAGTGAGTAAGCGAGTGAAAATTTATTTTTTTATTTTTCAAGAAGAGGATCGTCTCGCTTGACCGAGTTATGCTGAAGCGAGAGACAATCAGCAAGAACGGTTCCCTTGGACTAGTTTTAACACAGGTGTTCAACTTACCGGCATGTCCAATCTCGGAGTTATTACTGTATTTGACTAGGCTGATCGTCTAATCTTGTTCTACGTTTTGCACAAAGGAAAAATCTTTATGCATATTACTGCTATAAGATGATTCGAAAGGGCGTTCATATTTGACGCACCGCTTTACAAAAGGGGCGTGTATTCTTTAGCATTCTGCTTTGTGAGTTCAGATATCTGAACATGTGGTCTTCTCACCTTTGGCACGTTGTCGAGCTCCATCCAGATGACTTTTTCGGGCGCCAGGGGCTCCTTCTCGAGGTTGAGCATCACGTGACCCAGGCAGTGCCGCACCTTCCTCCGGTCGATGTCGTAGACGGACAGCCGGAGCGTCCGCCGCCGCACCTCGGCCTCCTCAATCTGCAAACACCGGACATTCACTATGGTATTACGCAGAAGGCGTATTTTTGTAGGGCTAGGCTTTCGTAAAAAAGAAATCGCCTGGCTTAGACATTCCGTCAAATAAAATAATGATGGTGTTTTTTTAACGAGCAGCACTTTCTATCGGAATTAGGGTGCATATTTCCCGACTAAATTTAGCGGGAACATCGTGGAGTTACGTCACATGACTCTGTGGCATCACGTGGCATCGTACTGATTTTCCCGCCAAATTTAACGAAGAAATTGACGTTACGTGACGTCTTCATTTCACCTGACGTAATGGTGTCACCTGGCGTCCATTTCCCCGCTAAGTTTAGCTGGGAAACACATTTCACGTAACACCATAGGACGTTAGGGGACATTGTGAAGTCGTGCGGTTCGATCAACACTAACAAGAAAGTCCCGTGGATGGTTTTTACATAAAGATATCCCTTTAACATATGAAAAGAGTGGAACGCGGAGGTGTAACACGCTAAATTTGAAAGACTCCCTAAATGCAGGGGGAAACGTTTCCCCGTTAGATTTAGAGGAGAAAGTATAGACGTGTTAATGTATACACAAATTCGGGTTTCCCTTCTAAATTTAACGGGGAAACGCCTCCAGCCGAATTTAACGGGACGCAAGTTGGCTAATGGAATTCAGCGGGACTCGCGGGCTCAAAAAAGCTCATAAATAAACACCCACCGTAGCTCAATCATAGAGTTATTATAATGTACGCTAGAGGTTCAACTGGCGCTAGTGTCTATGCGACTTCCGTGACGCAAATTGAAGCAGACAGCAACCAGTCCACTTTTGCGGTGCTCCTGTGCATTTCTATGGGGAAACGCGCGTGCATTTTGTCTCTTTGCCGGAAAATAACATGGAACACTTTGGTTATTTGGGTCGTACCAACAGTATGTACCTTGATTAACACTGCAAAAGTGTGATTGCTTTAGTTAGCGCATTTTTCTTTATCATTGAACGATGTTTAACTTCGCTACATTTTAGTCCCAAACGTGTGTTCCGCAGCAGGTATGTAAAAACAGGCGACGATTCAAAGCAAAATTACAATCGAAATAAATATAGAGTGTGTTCAAGGCTCGCCAGCTTTCCGGTGACGCTTCTATATTGATAATATGCCAGTCCTGTCACTATATGAAAATGACCCAGTCGTGCATGAGCGGATAAAAAATTAAAAAAAGTAGAGAATAAAGTACATGGGCTATGAAAAGTGTGTCTTTGTATTGTTTTCTCTGCCGGGCAGCTTTTATCGGGCACTTGTTCTCAAAGATTTCGAGCGTGCGGGTGATTGTTTGAACGTAGAACAAACATCTTCGCTCATAGCAGAAAGAATAAAACGGTACTACTTATTTATAGTCGAATATATTGCGTGGCCTTCAATTTATTTTGATCGTACATGCACGGGTAGTTAGTGATCCAGTGTTACTGCGCAGTTCTTGCCGTCTCCCTTAACTTTCAGATGTCCTTCGTTCGTTGGGCACGTATATCGCTCATGCTGAAAAGCGCCGACGTCGTGTTCGCGCTAAGAGTGTCCGACAGTGCACATAAATACACGTACGAAGCCGTTTTAGCACCGTTTTTATTGCGATGAATTTGAAAGGAAAACGCCGTAACTGACCAATTATTTCGTCGGCCTGACTGAGAAATGTTCCAAGCTACCTACTACGTACGAATTATTTGGGATATTTGCTTTTATAATCGAGCGCAGGGAGAAAATGCACTAATTTTTTCCCATAAAAATGCATTACCGGAAGTCAATTTTCGACTGGTTGCTGTCTGCTTCAATTTGCGTTAGCACACTAGCGCCACGTGAACCTCTAGCGTACATTATAATAACTCTATGAGCTCAATACATGATGCACATCCTGTTTATCTCAAACAGTAATGCGTTCGCAGTTTAATAAAAAAGAATGGGACCGGATTAACACGTTACCGTGTGTACTACAAAACGAAGAGCGTGCGATGCTCCACTATATATTGTGGCCTTGGTGACCAGTGAAAAACACAATGACGATGAATCTGGAGGCGCATAGTATTAACCCTCAAGGGGTTTCACAGTGACGGACACTGTGGAGAACGCGACATAGCACAAACACGTGAACGTCAGTTAATATTTTTTTTTGTTTTCTTTTTCTTTTTTTCAGTTGAAAGATTCGTCAAGTTTACCAGCACCTCTTGCGTAATGATTCGTTCTCCTATCGAGTCAGCTTTTACATAAGACTTTGAAGTTAAAAGCTGACGTTCCGCGCTAAACTGCCCAAGGAAAACTGCGAAAAGGAAAAAAAAAAATCGAAATGTCATGTTTTCGCGAACTGCATGTGTCGTGCTTGGCACATGCGATAGAGCTATAGTCAAACAGGAAGTGGAAGCCCCGCACTGGATGGCCCAGGCACGTTTATTTTTGGGTTTATGATCGACGGTGTTGTTGTTTGCACTCGCAACAGCATAAACACACCAGCTGCTGTTTCCGAAACGGAGAATATGTATAAAATAATACGCAGCAAAAGTTAATCACTAAGCAGACGTCTCAAACACTAATAAACTACGGGGATGCCTCGTTAATCTGGACACCGTTAATATAAATGCCATAATATGCGGATTTCTTTCCTATAGTGCCGAATTTAGGAACCGGACTATGCCAATTTCGGCCGAAATTTGGACTATATCTGGGGCCTATCTGTTTCTGAAAGGTATTAGTCTAAAATCGGTCATATTATGCAAGAAAAACAATGTAAAGATTGCCGCGGTACAGTGCTCAAAGCTAGCTCCGATAAGCACACATTCCCGTATATCTCAGTTTCCCTCAACATGGGTTTAGCTCATATCGCAAAAACAAAAAAAAATAATATTCTTTATATATAGACACAAGTTTGAGGACCTAAGTGGGTAATACTATATACATGCAGCACTTTGTCTCGTTATTATGGACAACTTACATTATTGAAGAACGGTTAAAAAACGCAGGCGAGCTAGTGTGAACGTAATCCACAGTAACCCTGGACGTAGGAACAATAAAAAAAAAAACAGACAGAACAGCGAAGACTTCGTAGTTCTGTCAGTTTTTTTTTTTACTTGTTCTTACGTCTTAGGATTACTGTAAACTTACATTATGGACATTGTTTTTTGTTGTGGGGGGGGGGGGGAGGGGGGGGAGGTTTCATAATGACGTATAACACATGAAGGAAGTTCTTCGAGGCGCCATGACGCCGCCAGAGCTAATGGGGGAGGCTTTCGGTTGGAGGGACATGACCGCAACGATGACCAAAAACGAACAAACCAAAGACGCATTTAGACAGAAAGAACTCCCGGGAGCTTTCCCATCGACCACGACCTCTACTTCCGGCTTCACCTAATGCCCTTTGATTGGCGAGCTCCTCCTTATGTTCCGATGCGCGAAAGACGCATTTTGGAACGCGACTTTGAGTGACTCCTGCGACACGTCAGATGAATGGCGCCGTCTCGCTGCGCCAGCAGAAGACGTCAATCGACATGAGGGAATTATCCGATTCCTCTAAGGCATCTCGGCTAGATCGCAATTCCCAATATAGAGACACGTGGAATAAAGTCTTTTCATCACAAAGAAACGTATGTCTGTCTATTTACCAGCTTACAGTTAGAGAAACGATTTGTATAACGCAGCGCAGATACGTGGTTAGTGCCGTACTCCAGAACAAATTATGGAAATCGGAAGTTGCAAAGTACTCTTCCCCGTCTCTTAAATCGTTTGAGGGAATTAAACATAGACGTTTTGTCTATGATAAGCAAATATTTGCTTTCATTTTTGTTGAGCCTCTATTGCTAGTGTAAGTGCATGACGTGTGGTATTTTCACTGCTTTTCTTTTTTTCCAAACGAATAATATACATATACTATTTCTTTTTGTGTCTTAACAGTTTTGTATGCTTTGTCTCTGCTGCTGCTGAGGGGAGATGAAGACCTGTAAAGCAACTGTTCTGTTGCTTTTCTCTCTTTTCCCTCTTTAAATCGAGAAAAATAATGAATTTTGATCGATCGACTGACTGAGTGACTGAAAATTTTCGCACAAATTAGGCGTCAGCGCTACGTGTCTACACATCGCGTCTCCCATTTGAATTCGCGACTCCAGCGAACTATAGGGGGCGCACCGGTCAAGCAAAATGGCGGAATGACGGACGAAAGGAGGTCGTTTTCGTCATTCAGCACGCGGACCACCATACATTTCTTGCACTGCAGCGTAAAATCGGTATACATAGAAAGCAAAGCGATTTTTCGACAGTAAAAACCTTCTGCTAGTCAGTGCGTAGGAATGACATGGCGGAAACATAAAAAAATTACTGGACGCGATGTTTGTTTCTATCTGCCTACGAGAACCAGTCGAAACGACCTCTTCTCTTGAGTTTCTCGGCGTTGCCACCGCGCGGCGTCGATTTCGCCGAAGTCGCCAATGCGTTTCTTGGTTAGCGCATTATCGCATCGCCGAAAAATATTGCGCATATCTCGGCAATGCGGACGTCTAGCTACGTAGTCATATTGAGCATGCAGTAAAGTGTTGACTGCCAGCCTGCAAGAGCAGTTTTTCAAACGTCGCATGGACAGAGGCTGTCTTCGCGCACTCCTGTTGGTTTCGCTCTAGCAGTGCCATAGCTAACCTTCCTGTAGATGCACCCGTGCATCGTGGCTTCTGACATAGACACAGCCAGCACGAGTTGACTGACAACGCGAACCAGGGGGAAGCGTAGCCGCGAGGCTCGGAAGGGCCACCACGTGAAGTCTCGTCATATCCGCTCAGTATTCCACGTTTATAATGCAATTAAATGTAAATGTGCAAGCGAGCTGGACAAGAATGGCGAAAATTGTTTTCCTTTGCGGGAATTATTTTCGCCAGTATATTACGTTTAACCAGAAAGGAAGAAAAGTATACGCGGCGCCAAGTTCGTCTGCTCCTGCATACGGGTTGCGATGATGTCAGAACGCCGAGCTCCTATTGGCTGATGGAAAAAACAAAAAAAAAAACATTCACTTTGCGCGATTGGTTTTGCCGGTTCTATAGCAAACGCACAAACACGACGGGCGTCACGACGATGCACTTTTGGCGCTGTGTGACTGGCTCCATCGGAGAGTCTGCGGCCCAACTTTATGTAAAAAGGAGTATGTCTGGGTTGTCTGCATGTTGGGCCAAGAGTAGGGCATTTACAACCTGGCTGTTCGGTCGATGGGGTATGTCCCTGCGGGACACCCGAAAACCGATACCCCTGACTCCAGATTGAGAAGTGTCGGTTTTCACTCCGCAGTTCCAGACTACCCGTATCATATATAGGAGGCTACGCCCGCACCCATTGTTTCTTGAAACTGCACTGTTACTGCCGCCTGCCAGACTCGATGTCTAATGCCGCATTTACTCGAGTGATAGCCGCACTATTTATGAACAAGGCCCTTCCGTCTGCTTTCCCGCAAAGCACATATAGAGCCAATCATCGCGTTGCGCATAAATAACATAGCGAATAACAAGATCGAGAATACGATTTTCCATGCAAATGCAATCTTCACAGATGGTATCTTTGCTCGAAGACGTTATCTCTGTCCTGTAAACCTCTGGAATCATGCTGTCGATCGCGGTGATTGGCAATCCGCGTGCTCCGCGGAAAAGCGAACCCTCAGGTTTTTCTCATAAACAGTGCGGCTATTATTCGAGTTAATACTGTAGCTGGTTCTCCCTCGGGTCCCCATCAACGTGGCTTGATTATTATGCTCAGTGCGAATATCTTCATTATATTGTATAGCCTATTCGTACCATCTTTGTCTAGCCAGTTGTCGAACGCGTTCTGATCATACGCAGTATAGCTCTCTTCTGCAGGGCCACCAGACGCCACGCGGGCGTCACAGCCGGTGACTCGCATTTTTTCTTTGGGCAATAGGCGCTGGAAAGTTGTACATAGCCCACTCCTGTTTATGAAGAACGACGCTGCGTGCACTTTTCCACCGAAGAAAGGGGGAGCTATCTCGGATGTTTACGGAAGGAGCGAAAAGGTGAGAACATGAAACGTACACCCTAAA